>VDFB02125001.1:0-14486 GCA_007258455.2 Sequoia sempervirens | reverse complement strand
TTTTAACCAAAAATCACCTCAATTAATTCATCCAAGCTCTTTCTTCTCGAGGCCGCCATTTGCACACCGTATGTCCGATTGACTCTGTTCAAGCGCCATTCTTCTCGTTTTTCCGTGCTCTTTCCAACAACACGTACCACTCTATACTTTCGAGAAGTTGACCGGGGCTCCCTTTTCCTCCCCCGTCCCCCTTCTCAAGGGGGCATACCCTACCATTCCCTCCTAACCCGTCGCTCTAACCCTACCTTTCCTTGACTGGGGCATCCTCTCCGCATTCCCTCCGTTCGGGGTAGCTCACGTGCGTTCCCCCATGCTGGGGCACCTCTTTTTCTGGTCTCTTCCTCTATAGGGTCATCTGCATCCTGTTTTTCTTCGAAACCCTATTATTCTAATAGTATTTCGAAGAGGGGCAAAATGTAGACGTACAATTTTGATCACTTCCATATGATCAAATGCGTCTCCTTAGTCATCCAGTTGCTCATCCCCTCCGTCAATATTAATTAAGCCAATTGTTTAATTACCCTCAGATCTCAAGTAGACAAAGGTCCTAAAGCATCCACTTAATACTAGCTCTCTCTAAATTGGGGCCACATGCCCTTTTATTTAATTTAGTCATATTCCCCTTTTGAATTAAAATTCATTTTTAATTCATCTTTTCTCTCTCATTGTCACATCCTCCAACTTTTGCAAGTTGGTCCCTAATCCATTTTAATTATTTTCATCTTCTTCTAATTCAACTGTGAAGTTAGCATGTGCACACCCCTTAATCATCATAAGGTCACATCCTCCATAATTTCCCACTTGCCTCTAATCAGTCATTAGTCCATCTAACTGAGTACTTGCACAACCTTAATCATTTGATTAGCCTAACCTAATCCTCATCCTATTTATGGTACATGTCCTTGAGTCAACCTTATTAAAGGCTTTCTCCTTTTGGACAAGGCATCCCCCTTCCCCATGTGAATTTTTAATTCACCTTTTAATCCCCCAAGGCACCTAAAAGGAATTTTTAATTCCTTCACTTCTCCCACATGTCCTCTATTCATTCTTTACTCTTTCTCTCATCCCCATGAGAATATTTGAGGAATTTTTAATTCCTCACATGTCCTCTCACCCACATGGGGGCAAGGACCTCCCTTTTATGAGGAGATCTCTTTGTCCAATCCCCCAAGGTACTTTGTAATTCTCCCACGTCATGTCCTTCTCCTTCCACCTCATGTCCACTTCACCTTTTAGGGCTATCTCACATGCCACATGTCAAGATGTGAGGGCTTGTGAGTTCTCAACTCACCTTAGCCCTACATCTTGATATTTGGTGGATCAATCTTGACTGTCCATTTCCCCTAGGATTTCCCAAAAATCCTATAAATACCCCCTCTTTTCTCTCATTTTGGGGAGATCATTTGTGCTAGCCAAACTCTTGCAAATTTGTTTATCATCTCTTACTTAGTTATTTTCATGTTCCCAAGCATCATTTGCATCTCACATCTCACATCTTGTGCCATCCAAGGAGCATACACGTCAAAGATCGAAGGGCCAACCAAAGGATCGACTCAACGCAAGGTATAAAGTTCCATTTTGTGACTTTGTCTTGTTTTGTTTCCAACTTAGGCTAATCTTGAAGTGTAGGTTGTTTTAAGTTGTTTATTTGCACTCTTTTGCTTGTTGCTTGATTTCTAACGCTCTATTTTGACCTATCACAGATACAAACATAAGAAGGTTTACGACAAGAAAACCACACCTGTACCCAAGAACCAACAAGGGTGATGAGGGTCATCCAAGAACACATAGAAAAATCAAGGGGAACACATTACAAATCACACACACACAAAAGATCAAGAAGAGGCCTCCTCCTAACACTTATTGATGAAGAGGTCATCCGCTTCCCACTCTAGGTCATCATAGGTGGAAGGAGGATGAGCCCACGATGGGTGAATGTTAAGAGGAGGAGCATCTATCCCTCCTACAACAAGGGCCAAGGAAGACTACCCCTCGAGGTTCTCTCCATCGAGCTCTTGTGGAGCTAAGGTCAGTGATTTTGTAAAGATCATTGACAAGGATGGAACTTCATCCATAGAGTTAAACATGCACCTTGTAGGGGTGCCATGTCTAACTTCAGTGGATGGGGCAAGTTGTGGCTGAGATTCACTACTAGGCTCACTAAATGATTCAGGAGTAGTGAAAAACTCAGGGGAAGTCAAGATTGGTTCCATCACTAAGATAGAATGATTCAATGCAGGACCACCTTGCGGAGAAGGCAGGATCCTCTTACATCCTTCATGATTAGAAGGATGACACTCCATATTTTGTCTTGTCAGAGGAGATGAACTCCCTGGAGGTGGGGCTAGAGTTGCGGAGGAAGAGCAGGAAAGAATCACGGTGGGTACAACTGAGGTATTAATCATATCTATGGGCTTTGGGAAAAGTTGGATATCTAGAACGGACATCAACAAAGGTGAATCTACTGAAGGAGTGAACACCTATACCCCCTAGGGGTTAGGTACATTTTCACTCACAGTAGAAGTTGAAAGCAATGCAGGACTAGACTGGAGAGAAGTAGAAGGAAGGGAAGAGGGTGATATTGTAGGAGAACCTAAAGTAGGGGCAATCATCTCTTCCTCCTTCCTTTGCAAGGTGGCCTACTCAGCTAAAAGATCCTTTTGTCAGCACTTGTACTTGTGCACAAGGTGGTTTCTTCAACTCTTTGAGCTAGAAGCTGGAGGCTTCGAAGGAATAGAGGGCTCCTGGTCAACCATGGGGATGTCCACTATAACCATTTTTGGCAGAGGAATAAATTCCTAAATGGGAGCAAGAGGGACAGTTAGCTCAAGAGCCTCGGTGGTGGGCCTCTTCTCATTTAATACCTTAGGAGTAGGAGTGGTATGAGGTTGTAGATCGAATTCCCTTTGGGAAACCTTATTTCTTCCATATAAGTAGAACCATGGTTTGGGGTATTTGTGATCCTAAGCTTGGTCCTGCATTAAGGAGGAATCATCAGACTCAATGGATAGTTGCCAAGATGACTCATCAAATACTCTTCCCAAGAAAGGGGAGAGGACAAGGAAATCTGAGAGAAGGAAACCTTCTCTTTACCTTTATGGGAGGGAGAGGGATTCAACTTGGACTTCTCCCTTCCCTTTTGGGAAGAGGGAGAAGTCGGTACATGCTTCTCCTTTTCCTTTTGGGAAGAGGAGGACACTGATTGTTTTATCATAGGAAGGGTCAGTTTTGGGTGTCCTTGGCTCCAAGTTTTGTACTTCACATAATTCTTGTAAAGTAGGTTTATTAGATTGGAGGAAGTAGACCAACTAGGGAGGGCCAAAAGTGATCCAATGGGTATCCACCATGGGACACAAATGGCTAATATTCAGCGTCATGTATTACATGCATGACACCATCATGGGAGAATTTTAAACACTTGTGAATAATGAAGGTGATTCTATTTATGGAAGCTAGCAAGGTATGCCTAGTCTCAGCCTGAACAAATCCAAATCTAAGATAATATCAAAAACCGTGTCAACAGCCTTGGGTCTAACCAAGAGGGACAAAGTTATTGAGCTGCAAGGTTTGAGAGACATACCATTCTGCATACAGATGGTTGACTTTGTTTCTTCATATTTTTCTCTTTGTAACAAATTTAATACTAATGTTTCTTTTGTGATAACATTTACATGGCTCATGGGATTTATCAAGACTCTTGTCACAATGTTACCATTAACGCGAGTGGGAATGTAGATAGGTGAGGGTTTATTGTTTAAGGGAAAATCTTGTGATGTGAATGCAATTTCCACTGAACTAGGTGTAGGTGGAGCTGCAGAAGTCACTGTGGCCATGTTAACATAGGCCCTGGGTTGAGTAATAGAATTATTGGGATCTACAATCATGTTAGTAGAATGTGACAAAAATGGCTCTGTGTATATCTGTAATTCACTATTAGCTTTTTCCATTGATTTGTTAACATTTTGTTTGCTGCCATCAAGACAAATGGTACCATCCTTGATGTAGTCATGTATCTCATGACACATGAACATAAAATGTTTGGTATCATGTCCATTAACCTGATGGTATTGACAATAAGCGCTCCCATCATACCAATTAGGGTAAGGCTCATTAATATGATTATGATTTGGTAAGGTTATGATCTTATCCTTCAATAGCTTCTGCAAGATAGAAGAATAATATTTCAATAAATTTTTGAATTTTTTGTTATGCTTGAGGCCATTGTTATCAGTAGTGGAAACTACATTCATAATGTCCTTAACTTTCCTAGATATTGATAAGATGGACTTTCCCTTAGAACATGAGTGCGAGGAGGATCCCCCGAATTGAACAACTGTTTGTTGGTACTCCCGTAAAGCTACACACAATTGTGCAAAAGAAGGGTATTTCATAAGGGTGAACTTCTCTTGCCAAGGCCTTTATAAGTTCCCTATGATTATCTTATGCATGTCAGAATCAGGTAGCTAATATGATATTTGTGAAAGGAGCGCTTGGTAGTGCCCTATGAAGTCAGTGATTTTTTCATTATCTCCTTGTTTACATTAGACGAGATATGAAAAGGTCATCTTTGGCCCGATGTTTGCTTGAAGTTGTCTAAGGAATTGATTTAAAACTTGGTAAAATGAAAAAGTGGAATTTTCAGGCGAGGTATAGTACCACTTGAGTGTTGTATCCTTGAGAGATTGGGGAAACAGTTTGGCCATTGATGTGTGTGATGGAATAAGTTTGTGCATAGGGCAGTAAAGGTGGAAACATGCATCTGTGGACCACCTTTACCACCATACTTTTCAAATTTAGGGATCTCCATTCCTTGGGGGAAATTTTTGTTTAAGATCACAACCGATAGTGGACTGTGTCAGAAGAAGGGCTAGAAGATAGGCTAGGTAGAGGCTTGGGAAATACTCGCTAACTGGATTTTCATTTTACTCATATTCTAAAGAAGAGTGTTCAGAATGGGGTCATTAGAAGATGGGAGGTCCATATGAACCTCCTCTAGAACCACTACTAAGGCAACCTCCAAACCGCCATTGGTGTAACTTTTCTGAACCACTACTAGTAGGGCCTCTCGCTGGAACCACCACTATAGCCTCCACTGGAGCCACTTTCGCTATCTAATCCACCACCACTATGAAAGACCCCACCACTCATCTTTCCAAAGCTTCCACCACTAGAGGTAAAAGAGGGGTGAAGCTAAAGCCCAAGAGGACCTTGTTTACTTTGATAGTTTTGAGTGACTTCTAGCCATCTTTAGATTTATTTCCAAGTGATTTTCTAAGTCACCTAACCCTTTAGCGAGGGAAGAGACATATTCTACAGGGATTTGAATGACCTCATGCTAGTCTACCAATGATGGTGTAGGAGATGTAGGGGGAGTGGGAACATGATCGGTTTAGTCAACAAATCACATCTCATTCCTCGACAACTACTCATGTGTAGCTACACTAACAACAAGACTAGAGAAAAGGCCTATAGATAACCCAATATAGACCTTCATCCTTTCCATTGGGAAGTTTTGTACACTTCTCCTAAAATTATACTTAAAAGTTGTGGACTGGGTTGTGATGCTCATAAGCCTTCACAACACTTGGGAACACAACAGTCATGAAGTACATGGGAGAGGCCTCAGGACAAACAAATGAATAGATGTTGGTTCATGTTAGGTCTACCAAAAATATAAGAGAGGGGGACCACCATGTGCAAGTCCCTAGGTCATCAAGGGCCAAGATGCAGAAGTTTGCCCTAACTTACCTCAGCTAAATGGGGTGTTAGGATATGAGGACGAGAATGATGAGGACTATAAAGTCTTCCAACCACTCTATAATCCTGAGATTTGAAATGAGGCTAGGCGAGCTAGTTTTCGAGCTTAACACTATATCTTAGATAGCTCTCTATCCAAGGATGAGAGTGTAGTTTTGGGACGACCGTGCAGTGCACAGGCGTCTCTACGACCAAAGGACAAAAAGTACAATGTGAACTATTAGAAAACAAGCTAACAACCTAGCTAACAACTTATAAAGGAACAAAACAACACTATGAAACATGAGAATCACAAACAAATGTGATAAAGCAAATATACGGGTATGTGCAAGATCATCATAGAAAAAATATATAGGCCCTTAAGTGGCAAAAAAATTCAAAAACTTCGAGTTAGGAAACTTGACATAACAATTTGAATAAGTTATCTATATTATTTCAAAAATATGTAAGAATAAAATCGTAGCAAGGTGGTCGCGGTTTCTAAATACAGGTTTATTTAAAAATAAATAAATCTATTTGGTGAAAATTTGAAATTTCAATCGCGATTAGTACTTAAATTTCAGGAAAAATAAGTAAGTGTCTATACTTAGACCATCCTAACCACATTAAAATGATAATATTTTTTATAATATTTTAGATATGAGTAGAGGACTCATGTCCTAATGTGATGCATTTTTTTGTAAATTTTTTTACAAGTAAATAATTAATTATGAATTTTTTATTACAACTTTTAAAAATATAAAAAAACTTGTATGTCTGACCACCTTAAGTTGGTCAAAACTTCATAAATTCTTTTTTTAATCCTATGGTATGCGAAGCATAGAATGTGATGCATGTTTTATTCAAAAATGTGATGTAGTTTTGAAAGCTATAGATGTTTTCAATTAGCCTATCAATCAAGAATTTAGTCATAATTCAAATAGAAAATGAATACTAATTATTTATTAAATTCAAAGTAAAGCATAATTTATATTGGTGGAAAGTTAAGAATCTCCTTTGAAAACCCTTTTTGTTTCATCAATTTTGGGTAAAAAAAATGTCATCAGCCACATGGGCCATCAGGGAATGTGCAGGAACATGATGGGCCAAAATGTGGCAATAAGAATGGGTATGTGTAGGCTATGTGGCTGATGACTTTTTTTTTAACCAAAATTGATGAAATGAAAAGGGTTTTTAAAGGATATTCTCAGCTTTCCACCACTATAAATTATACTTTACTTTCAATTTAATAAATAATTATTATTCATTTTCTATTTGAATTACAATTAAAGACCTAATTGATAGGCTAATTGAAAAAATATCTATAGCTTTCAAACGATATCACATTTTTTGAATCCAAAGCATGCGTCACATTCTATGCTTCACATGCTATAGGATTAAAAAAAAAAGGATTACATTAAGTTTTTACCAAGTTAAGGTGGTCAGACGTACAAGTTTTTATATTTTTTAAATGTTGTAGTAAAAAATTCATAATTAATTATTTACTTGGAAGAAATTATAAAAAAAAATCCATCACATCTAGACATGAGTCCTCTACTTATATCTATAATATTATAAAAAAATATTATCATTTTATTGTGGTTAGGGTGATTAGACAGACACCTACTTATTTTTTCCCTGAAATTTAAGTACTACTGCATTGAAATTTCAAATTTTCATCAAATAGATTTTTTTTACTTTTAAATAAACCTAGTAGTTTAGAAACTACATTCAATTTTCTACAAATTCTATTCTTACATATTTTTGAAAAGATATAGATAACTTATTCAAATTTTTATGTCAAGTTGCCTAACTCTGATTTTTCTAAATTTTTTGCCATTTAAGGGCCTATTTTTTCCATGATGATCCTGCACATACGGATCATATCAATTACATATTGCAAATTTTTTTCCCATCATGATCTTTCACATGCCCATACCAAAGCTAGGATGATGGAGATGATTTGTAGAAGAGCTTATTCGCTAGCTAGCTCCTCAAAAGCACATTCACCTACACACAAAGAGGAGGAAAATTTTGGGTGGCTATATAGGGGCCTACCTCAATCAGACCCCCATTTAGGTGTTTCTACCTCCACGAACATCCAAGAAAAGTGATAAAGAAAACATTGTAGTAAAGAGCACAAAAGCACTAAAAAATAGTAAATGTGCTAACTCAACCAAGTGATAGAGGAGAGGAAAGGAAGCTTACCACCTCCACCAAGAGCACTCAAGGATGCTTGGGGGAGAGAATGAGAGTACTCGATCCTTTACTGCAATGGTTTTTTTCCCCAACTTGCTCTATTGAAGTGATGGAGTGATGTATTTGATGTAATGATGTGCAAGAGTGTTGCTAGAAAGCTTGAGAGTGAGTGCAAGAGTGTGAAGTTGAATGCTCAAAGTTGTGAAGAAGCTCAATTGAATGCTTAGAGGATGTGAAAAATGTGAAATTCTCTTTGAAGGAGTGAATTTGAAGAGGAGATGGAGAAAAAGGGCCATATTTAGGTCAGTTAGCTGCAGAGGGCGTTAAAAATTGACCCCCGATGAGAAGTGTAATGCCTCTATAGGATCAACTACAAGAATCTTCCAGGGATGTAATTGCACCACGTGGATGTCTGTGTGTTGTACGAGCATTTGTGATAGAAATTCCTCTACCGATGCTCAAAACAAGCGCCAAGTGGGATGCTAATAGCGGGCTTGAGTTGAATTAAGCCTCTGAACTTGGTTTTCTAAAGTGGGGAAGGGAAAAAAGGGAAATTTGGACAAAGGGGTGAAAATTCACTACTATACACATATTATCTACCCTACAAAGAGAGATTGTAATATGTTAATCCAAGGGTAAAGTAGCGTCATCACAAGTGGGGGTGATATCAAGAGAAGGACCACTATGGTTTTCAAATTGATTTTCTGAAATGGGAGGAGCATTAGGGAAGGGAGGATCAAGGGTTTCATGATTCTTATTAGGGATTTATTCCAACACCAACCTATCCTCTTTACATTAAGGAGGGATATTAGGAGATGGACAAGGTTGATTGCCATGTTTATGGAGACTAGGTAGGGTAATATTTAGAAATGTGTTTATGATCTCATGTTCTTGTTGTCTAACATCTTCCAAAGGGGAATAAGGAGATGGACAATCAAGACCCTTAAGAATTTTAACTTCCTTCACCAAGATACCTTTGTCACTAATAGGAGAGGCATTAGGAGAAGAACAAGTATGTGTGTGATGATTGTATACACTTCTATTCACACCAATGGGTAATGTAATGATTTGTTCAGGACTAACATGTTCCTCATTGTTGTAACCAAAATAAAACTCATAAGAGGGGATGTTATGCTTATAAAATCCATGTTTAATCAAATCAAAGGAAAATCTAAAGAACATGTTATGAAAAATTAAATAAAATGTGATGCAATGATTTATATGTAATTTTCAAATGTATAACAAATGAAGTTGCTGATTGCAATATGCAATAATCTAAAAAATGAAATGTGAAATGAAACAATGCATGACATAAGCTATTTTAGGCCAAATTTGATGAAATGCATGTTACATAAATGCAACCAACTAATACAGCTAGAAAATGGCACCAGATAGAAGACTAAAAGTAGGGTTTGTAGCTCTATAAAAGGCAGTTTCAAGGGTCAAAAGGGATTGATTTTCCCAAGGTAGCGAATGAGTCCTACTATGGACTTTTTTTCAAAAAAATTCAAAAAAAACTGAGTGATTTGTATGCTTTGTGAGTGCTATGATGTAGACCTAAGTTAAAAATGAAAAATTTCAAAAAATTGAAATGAATTTAGATGCCAACAATGCAACCTAATGTACTTTTTTATGAATGCAAAATGTGAAACCTAGCATGCAAATGAATCATGCAACCTGTAATGCAAGGTCAATGCAAGCTAGATCTATGATGATGAAGGATTCCAAATTAGTCAAGAAATTATTCAAAAAGTAGGTTCACCAAAATGTACCATAGATTTTAATAGGTGTGAAATGCTAAGTCTCTTTTACTCAATTAGGGTCTTTCATCTAATGGAAATAGATAGATCCCACACCTAAAATCTAAGTATTTCACTCAATATAATGTATTTATGATGGAGTTATGTCTAAATGCAATGTTATAGATGCAGCTAATTGATAATATTGATTAATTAAGTATGCAAAATATAAGAAATGTAACTTGTTTGAAAACACATTGTGTAATGCAAAAACACCTATAAATGAATACAAATTGCAACAAAAATTGATGAAACTAAAAGTGTGCACCTAGAATATGGATGGAGATTGGAATTTTTTTCTAGAATGCTACTGATGCTGATTTTCAGGCCTGGTGGGACTCATTCGCCATTCTGGGTGAATCAGTCCCAATTCTACAAAACTGTGTCAGAACCTATTTCAGACAAAAGGGTATCTAAAAATGCAAAAAACCAAAAAGTGACTTTGGAGTGGGATTGATTCACCACCCATGGTGAATGGGTCCACTTTTTAATTTCTAAATATTCAAAGGTGGAATTCAGAGCTTTCGGTCTACACTTTGGCTTTCTACAGGTGTCCGTTTTCGAAACTATGATTTCTGAACCTAAAAGTTACTTTATGTTGGTATTTTTCCTTGGAAAATGAAGAGAAGACCTAAAAAAATTTTCAACTTGATCCTTAATTTTTCGAAGCCTCCAAAATGTCTAAATCTACAAACGCACAAGGAAAGAGAGAGAAATGTTGAATGTTAGGTCATGGGGGCTTGCCTTGGTCAAACCCCTTTTAGGTAATTAAATCGAAATAGAGAAAGAATGTAATGAAACATGCAATAATGGAGTTTATTACCTTTCCATGATGTTTTATCTTGAAATTCTATAGCAAAACATGGAGAATCTACCCTTCAATGTTTGAAAATTGATATCTTGGTGACTTGAAATGATGAAACCCTAAGTTGCTTGACTTGAGATGGAAAAATAATCGATGAATAATGAAGAATCAATGTGATTTAGGGTTTAGAGAGGTTATTTTATAGGAAATTTACCTTATTAGCCTATAAATTGGATCCTTAAGGCTGGCATGTGAAAATAATAAACTTAAATTTTAATTTTTCTTGCTCAAAGGTCAAAAATGGGCCAAATGGGACTCATTCGCCACCCATGGTGAATGGGTCCCACCTAGATGGAATTGATTCACCATAGATTTTGAATGAGTCCCACAGGGGCCATTTGTCCAACTAAGATGCTAAGAGATAAGGAAATAAGGTTTAAGTTACAACTTTGTCAGGTATTTCATCAAATATTGCTTTGAGATGCACAATATGGGGTAATAGGGGCCTATTAATGATTATATCAAGGTAAATTAGGGATTGGGACATATAATTCAATGTGAAGGACTAATTAAATACACTTTACAACACTAAAATAAGGTCCACATAGCCTAGGAAGGCACAAGAACTAATGTGAATGTGCAAGACACATTACAACACTAGTTTAACATTAAGTTTAATTCACAAGCCTTCTAAATTGATGTAATAATGTTATTAAAAACATAATTTTATAATGTTGAATCAGGAAAAAATAAGTTTATTAAGTCTAGAAAATCATGAAAGTATCTTACAACACTTTACAACTCCTTTACAAGACATTGATAAGATCATGTTATTCAATTTTCAAGGGTCCAAGACCTAGTGTGGATGCATAAAATGCTTCACAACACTTGAATCAAGGCCTCATTAAGTTGAATTTATCATGAACTACTCCTATGTCAATAAATTTTCCTTTTTTCTATGGTATAGTTTTATCAAATCTCATAGAGGCATCAATGTAAATACAAATAAAATTGGTGCTATAATCAATATGCCACCTCCTAGAAATATTTATCAATTGTGCACATTACAAGGAAGAATTCAAGTTATCAGGCATTTTGTGGCATCTTTAGCTAATGAAACATTACCATTCACACATCTTCTCAAAAAGGATTTGCAATTTTATTGAAATGAGTATTGTAAACATGCCTTTGAGAGTTTGAAGGAATACCTTACAATTCAGTCCATTTTATGATCCTCTATGCCAAGAAAACCATTCATCCATTATATAGCTACATCAACCCATGCTCTTAGAGCATTGTTGGATCAATAAGATGAAAGCGACAAAGAACACCTTGTTTATTACATCAGCCAAACTCTAATAAATTATGAAAAATGATACACACCAATTGAAAACAATGTTTTTCCCTTGTATTCACTGCCAATAAGTTGTGACACTATTTACTAAATGTAGAAATACAATTGATCACAAAATTTGATCCTCTCAAATATCCTTTTAATAAAAAAGACTTACCAAGATGCATAACTAAGTGGGTGATGTTGTTTACTATGTTTGACCTTAATTTTTTTCACAAAAATCAATAAAAGATCAAGCCTTTGTTAGAATTCAACATGCTCTGATGTCATGTTGAATTGATGGATGCTAAATAATCCAATGAAGTTGTGCACACTTCAAAGGATCTTGCCAAGAGAAATTACACCACATAGAAAGTGTTGTAACTAAGGGCTGCAAAGAGAGATTGTTATTGATCTACAACATTAGATCATAGATTGATTAATTCATTGATATGATACAAATGAACAAGTTGCCTGATTATATAGGAAAGAGAGAAAACCTAAAATCCATGAGATGTTGCCATGCGTCATGATTTAACAACATATGACAACATGTGAACCCTATCTAGGAAATTATTAAATGTTGAGATAAGTTCTAGAAGGACAACTCATAGATTCTAGAAGGAATCTTATCCCTACAAACAAGAAAGGGGGCATTACCCCATTATTAAATGATTTATTATTAAAAGGAAATCTAGGGCTAAATAATGCAAGACCTAAGTTAACTTATGCTAGTGTAATAATTAATTTAATTACACTAACAACCTTAACCGACCACTTATTTGATGGTCCTTCTCCTTTAGCATTACCTAGTGTAGACATGCAAAATTAGCATCATGCATTTGATTAGGTCATATTCATCCATTCATCAAATAAATCAAGTTTATTTATCAATCTCCTAAAGTCACCAACTTATATTAAATAAATCAAATTTGATCCTGAAATCACCCTCCTTGATTAAATAAATCAAGCATTTATTTAATTAAATATGAAATCACCTTCCATCCCTTTTGATTTAAATAAATCAAAATATTTAAGTCAAATGGGTCAAAATCCCCTAATCATCATCTAAGTTAAGCTAATCCTGATTAACCTAATCTAACCACCTATCACATCCTCTAGCTTTTCCCACTTGCACCAATAAATCATTTTAATTCATTTATAAATTCATCATTTTCTTTCAACTTGGCATAAAAATGGAATATTCCCTCAAGTTTGAATATGAAGACAAGTTGACTTGTCCCTTCCAACATAGCAATAACTTCCCTCTTACATTTCCCCCTCTCAACATTTAATTCACAATTTCAAATTTGAATCTCCCCCTCTTTGGCACATTGGCCAAAACTTGCACATTCCTCAACCTATCATAATGTGACAAGTGTCCTCATCTCATTGGTCCAATCTTTATCCCACATTACTCTCTTATGATAATTATTTCAACTTGAGAATCTATAAGTAGAGGGCCGATTCTTCATCAAATCATCTATAAAACTTATGCAAAGTCACTCTCTTCGCATTGAGAACTGATTTTGTCAATTGCATCCTCATCATTAGCATTATCAAGGGTTGGGAAAGGGTCACTTATCACAAGTGACACAAATCCACTATGGAATAGGTTATTCATTATACTTTTTAGAATTTCAACTAACTTGTTTTGTTGTGTTGTTTGTAGAGCATAATGGATTATTTCATAAAGAGTGCTATTTTGTTTGTTTGCTTTAAACTAACTTCATGATGATATACACTATGGAATAGAGTTTAAAGTTGTAGATTTAAAATGGTGCTACACCTAGCAATGACTCTTTTCTCGAGGACAATGTGTTGACAATAGAAGCTCATACATGGGAATTGTATTTTGACGGATCTAACAGTAGAATAGGCTTTGGTGCTGGGAATATATTAATTCTGCCCACAGGAAGACCTATTCCCTTGTCATATCAATTAAATTTCCTATGTACAAATAACCAAACTACATATGCGGTATTAATTATTGGATTGTGTGCTGCTTTAATCATGGGTGTCAAAGATATTAAGATCTTTGGTGATTTACAGTTAGTGATCAAACAAATAAATAAAGTCTACCAAGCAAAGCATGACAAATTATCATAATATAAGGATCTCACAATGACCTTGTTGGAAAATTTTGAATCATTCACCATTGATAATATCCCACAAAAAGATAATTTGCATGCAGATGCAATGGAAAGTGCAACTTCAATTATATCACCCCAAGATCTTTTAGAAGACATGACATTTACTGTTCACCCAATCATGAAAACTTCGATCAATGATAAATTAGAAGAAGTGTTAACAACAACCATGGAAGACTCAAGCGGATGGTATGATATCATTCATGAGCCAACAACAACAAACACCTAAACTTGCTTATGAAAACTAGCAACCAAATACATAATCCAAGTGCTGATGTGTTATATAGAAGATCCTTTAATGAAATTTTACTTGGGTGTCTTAAGGACTTTGAAATCACTAGAGCATTTAAGGAGTCCCATGCGGGTGCTTGCGGAGGTCATTTTGGAAGATCCTTAGTGCAAAAACTCATTTGTATGGGATACTACTAGAGACATATGGAAAAAGATTGCTTTGTGTATGTTAA
>VDFB02125000.1:0-28442 GCA_007258455.2 Sequoia sempervirens | reverse complement strand
ATACCTTTATTAACCTTCAATTGACTTTCCAACGGATGTGCACCCATGCACTCATGCCAGGTCTTGGGATGTGTCTCTTTCTCATATCTCTCAGATTCAGTCTTCTCCTCAGCTTTTTCCTCATCATACTCTATTAAGGGGAAGTTATGCTGAGTATGGTTTCCAGTTCCAATGCTCTTACACACCTCCTTTGCTTGTCCCTTCAAGACTGTAAGGCTCTCTTGTGTGGCTGTATTGTCATCATAGTGCCTTGGGGAAGGGTCACCTTCGAACCAGTGTGTAGAATCTTCAACCACATGCTCCTTCGCAACTATGATATCTTCATTTTCCTTAAGACCTCGCAATGTCAACTCCATCCCAACCAACTCTCTAGGCTCATCATCATGTGCATAGGCAGCTTTTGTTTCAGACATATCCAAACCATGATGCAATGGAGATAAAAGAATATCAAGTGAACTCATACCTCCTTGATGTGAACTCAACATGGCAGGTTTGGTATTCTCAATGATCCTTGGCTGTTCCTCCAAATTCTGTCCCCCGCAATCAGTTAAGTCCTTTTCATCATGGCAAACCTTCACTTCATCATCCTTGTGATATTCTTCTAACTCAATCTTAGAGTTATCCCTAAACTTCAAATCATCATACCTTATGGCGGTATCTCTTTGTTCTTCTTTGTCTCGGGCCTCCAAATAGTCCTTGGAATTGCTATCAAGTAACTCTTGCGTCCTAATGGGGCAAGTTTCTTTCTCATCCTTAGGATACTCCTTTATCTCAAGATCATGTATAGATAAAGAGTCGTGGTTCAAATTTGCATCCTCAGAATCATCATACTTTGTTATAATGTCCTCTTGTAACTCCTCATGAGGCAGTCCTTTGCATGTTAGCTTTGTACTTAACCTTATACACCCATTTGCAAGTAATGGGCTTCTTCCCTGGAGGAAGATCAGAAAGGACCCAAGTGTGATTTTTCTGAAGACTATGATATTCAGCCTCCATAGCCTTTTCCCACTCAGGAATTCCTTTAGCCTCTGAATATGTCTGAGGCTCATAGACACTGTGAATGTTGGTCATGAGAGGAAAATTAACTATATGTTGCTGTTTGCTCTTGTTTCTGGACGATCTACCATCAATGAGCTCATCATCATGAAGATCACCAATAGTCTTAGCCCACCATTTAGGCCGGAGAGGAGAAGTACCAACATCAGATGTAATAGGATGAGTTGGAACTGGTAATGGATCTAGAACAGGTTCAATAGGTGGAAGATCATCATCATCCAGAGGAAATTCAGGTTGAGCATCATCAAAAACAGAATCTGCATCATCCCTCCCATGAAATGAACCTAATGAAAGACAAACACCCAAATCAGAAGCCTTCAAAGGCTGATCCTCAAAATGCTGTATAGACGAGGAAAGGAGAAAGGGTACTTGTTCTTCATCAAAGACAACATCCCGATTGAAGATGAGATGATTAGTGTCTACATCAATCAACTGGTAAGCCTTATGGTTGTCACTGTACCTTGTGAACATAAGCTTTTGACTCTTGGAATCCAACTTGGAGCCTTGGCATTTGGAATCCATACTGTTGGATATTCCATCATTCACACAGGTATGGTTTGTTTGATTGTTTATTTGTTATTAGTTTGTTTGGTTTGTTTTGAATATGTGTGTATAATTTGTTATTTGGTTGAATCTGTGAGTGCTATTTTAGAGCACACGGTTATCATTATTCAACATATATATTTGGAGATTGTATTAAGCAAATTGAAATGAGGAAATATTATCCTTGATTTTCTGTGATACATACATATGCTAAAGAGCCAAAGATTTTCAGATGACTAATCCTAGGTTGGGGAGGCAGTGTTGATCCTAGTTTTTAGTTAGCCTGGCGAAATAAGGTTTAATGTGCAAGTTATATCATTTAATTATTATTAAAGGTGACTTTAATAATAATTAATCATTAAAAGCATATTATAAAGTTATATTATAACTTTATGTCTAAAGGGGGTCATTTAATGACTTAAAGCACATTAAATGATTAATTATGGGCACCCACTTTGAGGAATTATTTTATAAAGTTAAATGTACATGAAATATATTTAATATTATTTTAAATGATTAAAAAAGAGCCTTCCAGAGGATCGACTTCTTCTTGAGAGATTATAAAAGGGATCAACCAAGGTTATTATTATTCATTTAGGATTTTGATATTTGGTTTTTGAAGAATTTTGCTGTGGAGAAGAAGAAATCTAGGGTTTCAGCCTTTTCTGCCATTTTCAGCTTTGGAGAGCGTAACTACTTTGAAGTTTGTGCATTCCGAGGTTGTGAAAGACCAGCTGAAGATTGCCTTGTGGATTGGCTTCATTCAGGAGTCAATACTGAGCTTCATTGGAGAAAGATTCAGAAGTTTGTTCAAGGGTTTCATTGACAAATCCAAAGACATCGGCTGGCCGGCCAAGATTTATCATAGTTCATTCCTTGTCGGTCAGTAATTTATCTCAGCTAGCAATGTGTCATAGACATGCCTCTTACTCAGCCGAATACTATTGTGCAAGGTGTTTGTTCTCTAGGTAGAATCAGACTGTCCTTTCCTAGGCAAAGGTCATTTGCCGCTGGTTAGCCTATTATCCAGATCCTCGTAGGGTCGGCAGACAGTGTGTTTAGAGGATCACTTGAGGCAAATATCCAAATAAGAGAACATCACTCCAAGAGTTGATTTTAGGGTTGGCCTCCGTAAACTCTTTCAGAGAGGTTTTTCAGATACTATTTATAGTAAGTCAGGCAGGCGAAAGCTGCTATTTTGGGCAGGGCACCTGGTTTAGTTGGTCAGCTCAGTATCGACCCGGTTTGATGTTTGGTTGAGCAAACGGGGGTTATCAGAAGCATTTAATAATAATTGAAGGAATAATTAATTTGACTTTATAATATAAAGTCATTTTAATGAAATATTAAAGTTAATATTTAAATGGCAAATTATAAAGTATTTTTAATACTTTATAAGGAAAGAGGAAATATTAATATTTAATGAGTTAATACTCATTAAAATAAAAAGGGACGCCATTTAAATAAATATTAGCCTAAGTATTAAAAAAGGCGAATATTTATTATTAAATGCATTTTTAATGAATTTAATGAGGAAAGTCGTATTTTTGAGGACATATATATTCTTTCAAGGACAAATCGAACTCATGTTATGATTATTCAAATTTGTCTTATTTTCCTCTTTGAGCATTGGGGTTTGCGAAACAAGGGTTTCTGCAGACATTTGATTTTGGAGAACGTTCCCTCTTCAAGATCTGACATACTGAGGCTGTGAAATATCAGTTGAAGACTGTCAAATAGGGTAACTTCATTCAGAGGTTGTAGTTGTGCTTATTGAATCGATTCAGCCAAGGTTTTCAGCAGAGATTCTTCATCTAGCAATAAGGTGATTTATTTTCTCTTGTTATGTGATCTGGCACATTCTTCTAGAGGCCGTACCATATTTATTGCTGCTGGTTGGGCCGTACTTTTCTGTACCAGCAAAGGGCCGTACTTTTGTTGCAAGTGAAACGGTTTTGGGTCATATCTCGCCTATCAAAGGAGGGCTTCTAGATCTCCTCGAGAGTCTTTGCGATCCTTCGTGGGCCGGAGATAACACCCGGTGGAAGCTAGCTGCATTCTCCTTCTCAAAGATTTAATGGTGGCTGCAATAACCAGGTTCTTTACAATAAATGTTCTCGCTTTTTGTCTGCATGTTTAGATATCGCCATTGTAATCATTCAGAAAGATCAATAACTATCTAGCTTCAAGATCTACGCTGTATTCTGGTATTTAGATGCTTCTGGTATTTTACATTATTTTTCCAGTCTTTTCCTTGCAAAATTGCATTTTCTCTTTATATGCAAAACCTACAAAAAATAAATAAATACGTGAACAAAACAAAGCTCGCATTTTCAGACAGGTTTAGTTGAGAGACACCTGTCTCTACAGACCGCCATAAGTTTGAGGCTGACAACACTTGCTTGGAGATGGCTAAGAGGCTGTGAAACATTGGCTGCATTAGTTCGAAGGAGAACTCAACATTTTGCAGCAAGACATCCTTACAAGGGTTTGTTGGCTATTTACAGTCATCTTCATATTCAGATTTTTGTGACAGCAGGGTACAACAGGGTGTAATTGGTAGATCTGAGTGTTAGTTGGCATTGTTTGAAGTGGTTCGAACATCAAAGAAACATCTAAATCTCAATTGCTCTCTTCCTAGTGCCTAGCGCTAGCTTTTGGAGCTTGTTAGGGCATTTGTTTGACATTGTTTGCAAATCTGGGTTAGGATCAGTCACAACAGCAGAGTTATCAGTGATATCAGACCTTCATTGAGCTTCTACCGTGGCTGTAACAGTGTTTTGACATCAGCTTTATCATTGTACATTGCCTTGGCATCATTGATTATCATTTGGCTAGGGTTTTGAGCTGCTTTTGATCACTCTTTGCAATTGTCTGAAGCCTGATTTGTGAATCAGTCCAGTCTGATGTAAAGGACAACCAATGACTTTGTAACCAGCTCTTGAATGGAATAAAGAAGTGAAGTGTTGTTTCCGGGTATGATATTCTATGTTTTGTTTGATAAGTTTTGATGGTAACTTAATCATTTGATGTTTGTTCATGATATTCTAAATGCATTGAAGAAAGTGGGTATTGAAAATATTGAATACTTTGAGAGACATCCAAGTCAAAAAATTCAGTTAGAACTAGTAGGGTTCTTACACCTGTATCCACAAGTCTGTATAGACCATGGTCTTCAATACCAACAGCCATAGTGATGTGAGTTTACCGATCAACAATCAAACATTTATGTGCACTAAATAGCACATCCAATTGAGGAGAGTGCCGCATAATTTGACCGACAGAGAGAAGGTTTAATTCCATGCCAGGAATGTAGTATACATTGAGGAATATGAGACTCCTCCCACTAGACTGAATCTGAACAGTGCACTTATTGACAATGGTATACTCTTCACCTCCTCCAAAAATAATTGAGTCACTGAAAGGAGAGAAGTTTGTGAACCAATCATGTTGATGGGTGAAGTGTCGCAAAGCACTTGAATCAATGTACTAGATAGAGGACTTCACATGATCTGCATGTCTTTTAGCCATAAAAGTGTAAAAGGCAAGTTCCTTCTGCTTAGTGTGCTTGACAACATTTGCTTTTTGTTGAGACCCTCCTTGCTTCTTCAGTTCAGAAGCTAAACACTGACGACAATCTTTCTTCACATGACCATATTTGTGGTAGTAATTACACTGAATGTTCTTCTTAGGGCTGCCCGAAGGTTGACCTGAGCCTTTCTGCTGCAAAGACTGACCTTTCCCTTTGTTCTTAGCCTGAGACTTGGCTGCAAAAGCTTGCTCTATAAAGGATGAAGAGGCACTACCAAATTGTTGTTTTTAGTGTTCCTGTTGCAAAAGAATGGTACAAAGCTCCAAAAACTTCAGATCAACATTAGTTGATGTAATGTTGAGGGTTTCAACAAAGCGCTCATAAGACTTTGGTAGACTTTTCAAAGTGATGACTACCATGTCTTCTTCCTCCATCATCTGACCAATCACCTCTAACTGATCATGGATGTCCTGAATCTTTGTCACATGCTCCTGTAAGGACATTCTCTCATCCATCATGATGGAGAACAGTTGGTTCTTTAGAAAGAATGCACGGCTCTTGTCGGAGGTTTCATGCAAGGTTTTCAAATACTCCAAAATCTTAGTAGCTGACTTGCCAGACGGAACCTATGGAAGTTGATCATCAGTAATTGAAAGCTTAATGAGTGTCACTGCTTCACGATTTTGCTCATCAAACTTTTCCTGGTCTTTACCTGACAATGTGGGACGAGTAGTAGTACCTAGAACAATTTGATCAAGGCGGCGATATTCAAAGATTGTCATCATTTGCTACTTCCAGGTATTATAATTTCTGCCGTTGAATCATTGACTTCCTTCCAACATAATGCTGGTCAAAGATGCCATCTTTCATGCTTTTCGAAGCACCAAAAACAAGATACACAGAAGAGGCTCAAAAGAGTGAATGCACGGAACCCATGACACGAATTCCAATGTATTGAAAAGTTGAGGCAGTTTTAGGTACAAAAATTGAGGCAAACCTATTTGCACAAATCCCAATGCATGGATTTCGAGGCACCTAGAAAAAAGGAAGACAACCAGAAATCTTCTCGAAAAACCCAAAAAGAATTTGTGATCAAAACTTTTTTTTGGCTTCAAAACAAAAGGTTTTTCAAAAACCCTAGTCGATTTTTATTCCAAGGTTTTGAAAAAAATGTAGAAAACCCATGCACAGACTTGAAGGGTTTCAAAAATCGTGCTAGAAGAAAAAACAAGAGCTGGAAGATTAAAATGTGCTTAGAAAAGACTGAAAGTCGCACCCATTTCTTTTCAGAAAACGCACTAAAATCACGTTTTTTTTTAAGGAAAACAGGTTGCAAGAAAAAAAACATGAAACCAAGGTTGCGGCTTAGAAAATGAGCAAATCCGCGCTCAAAGAAAGATTGAATTTGCGCCCAGACAACACGCCAAAACGTGAGTAGGAAGTTTGAAAAACATGGGCAAAAATCCTTCAAAAAACGCGTCCAAAATTAAGAAATCGCCTCCTTAGAAAAGAACACGCATTCCAAATTTAGAGAAAGGGAATCATGCGACAAAAAATCATGTTAAAACTAGAAAAACGCTAACATGAATAAGCTACAAATGCGATTTTGCAACTTAGAGAAGCACGAATCTGAGAGATAAGAATGACGAGTGGGAGGAACAAACCACACGATCAAAAAACGAGCCCAAAAAATTTCAAATTATGCCTTTGAAATAAACCCACAAAATTTTTAACAGAAACAATGGTGCCCAAGAATCTCCCAAGGCTTTGATAACATATTACAGAAAAACAAGATGGTAAAAAATTATTTGATATACATTTACAAGAAGCTGAAAGCTTCATATAGAATTTACAAAGATACATAATAAATACAACATTGAGCATTAATAAATTAATTAATAAATATTATTTTAATACTTTAGTAGGCATGATAGCAAAATTAAAGTGAAACCAACATATATTATAAATGTTTTTATTGCCTTTTTAAGATTCATCTAGTGTTATGGGACTCGCCAGGACTCGGCGAGTCACGAGTTGAGTCACCTTGGTTGAGTCTTGGGGGCTCGAACTCGGCCGAGTCTTGGCTAGACTCGCTAGACTCGCCGAGTCCAGGCAAGTCCCGTTAATAGGACTCGACAACAGGCAAGGTTTGAAAATTGCAAAAAATTACATGAAATTTAAAGTTATTATTATTATTTTTTTACTTATTGTGAATGCAAAATGATGTACACCATGAAAGTTTGTATGGTTTTGGAGGTTTTAATTTGGGCTTGGTGGCGGGGCTTTCACTTTGGACTGGGCTTGTATCAAGGACAGGAGCTGCCTATGTACTGCCCTCTCTAGATTCTGAGAGAAGGGCCACTGACTCCTACTGGGGCGCACTCTGTGATTTCTTGCAAAGGGCGTCAGCTCTTGATCTCACGTGGGCTGCTGCCCTGTGACTTTTGAGTAAGGGCGCTGCCCTAGATTCCTCTGGTGAATCTGGGCGCCTCAGACGTCAAGAATGGCATTGCCCTTGATCCCCACCTGGGGGTGTTGCCCTCAGCTTCTCCTAAAGGGACGCCACCCTTGATTCTCGCTATGGGCTACGCCTCTAACCCCTGGAGGGGGGTGTCACTGACCCCACTCAGAGGCATTGCGCCCAGACCCCCTACAAAGGGCATTGCACCTCAACCCCATTAGGAAATTTACCTAATACTTGAGATTATGGTTGTTGCATCATCCAAGACCTATCTTAGACACATTCGTAGGAAGGATGCAGGCTTCTTTGAGCCATAGACTTCTAGTTATTGTTTTGAATCTTTTGATATTTCATATTTGTTTGGAACATTTGATGTCATGGATTTCATATTCGATGAGTTTTGTACACATTTGAGTTTTTGACTATATATCTAAGTGTGCTATTTCCTTGAGCAACTCAACTACAATTTGTGTTTATACTTATATGATTGATGTATACTTGTGTTAGTGGATCGTGACCTTGGAGGCTGGACTCAAGCAAGATAGAGAGGCCGAGGCCATAGCCATGGTAGAGGAGGAGGCTAAAGCACAGGCAAACACATCCACAACTAATGTTGGTGAGGGTGGCATGGAGTCACAAGCAGAGACTATGGCTGCAGTTGCTACATCATTGAGGACCCACCTTAGATGCCTTCGTAGGAAGGATGCAAACTCTTTTGAGCCATAGACTTGTAGTTATTGTTTTGATATTTCATATTTGTTTGGAACATTTGATGTCATGGATTTCATATTCCATGAGTTTTGTATACATTTGACTATAATTTTATATATCTAAGTGTGCTATTTCCTTCAACAGCTCAGCTACAATTTGTGCACTTTATATTTATGTGATCGATGTATACTTATGTATGTGATCAAATTTGCTTCTATTTAATGATGTTATTGTGTCTTTAAGGTTTATTCAATAAAGGGTGCTTGAAACAAGTTTTAAATCCTTAAAAATCTCTAAATTTCTAGGGTTTTCCATTTTGCCGAGTCTGCATTGAGTCTCGAGTCTCGAGCCGAGTCACCCTATCCGAGTCCGAGTCTCGTTACTATGGATTCATCTCCCTTCAAATGGTACAACAAACCCCATCATTAGTAGAGTTGTGAAAATAATTCATTTGATACAACACTCCCAATTTGTACGGCTTCCAAAAAAACAATATGAAACCATGACTTATATAATCACCACTATTATAAATTTTTTAATATATACTCAAAACTCTTAGATGGTAGGGTATAGTCTTAGCAGATATAGAATTATATATAGAGATTTCAGCCAATTAAATAAGATTTATTGTGCAACAACATATAAATACAAGACAACAGTATGGAATATGGTTTGCAAATCTTCCACTCACCAAAACAATTGAAGCTGCCAAATAATTGCAAAGCAATTGAAATATGAAAATTCTTCAATCTTAGGCACAATTTCTAAAATCTTCAATATGCTTTTCAAATAACCTTTCCATACTTATGCAATTATTGAATGGAATTTCCTATAATGGATATGAGAGTTTTTGTCCTCCGATTTCAATACCAAGAGGGTTTTCATCCTCCGGCCAAAAGAGGAACACTAGGTGGTTAATCTTCATGAAAGGGGTTTTGGCAGCAATATGAAGGATGATTCACTTCTATGCCCAACTCTCCTTTTATAGGCTCAACGATGGAAAATAATTGAACACTATTTTCTTTATCCCTTTCCCCTTTGAAACTTATTGGGAAAGAGTCTAGAAAGGCCTTTTAATTAAACATCACTTATGACCCCTTTTACCCTAGCAACACTTTTATAGGTTCACTTTATAACATCACATTGGACCTTTCTTTTTAAAATAATAATAAGTTGCCTTTTTTAAATAAAATAAAGTCATTTGAATTTTGAACAACTTAATATATTATTTTAATTATTTCCTTAACTTAATCAAAGAAGGGAACATAACACTCTCAAGTGAGGACTGATACACGCGAATATATGGTAGAGGAGGTTCTAGTAGTAGTTGAATCTTGTGCTCCACCTTCCTTATTGGTGGCAATCCTTTTGGTTGTGTGAACTCTTCTTGAAACGATGACAAGATATCATCCAATCCTTTCAATTTTGAGTTAGTCATGGTAGAAATGCCAATCCCATCTTCGTTTTTATCTTTAAGCAAAAGCATACAAAATTGTATAGCTTCTTGAATTAATTTGATTGCTTCATTAACACTCACGATGGCTACTTTAGCCTTGTTAAGTTGTTCTTTGATTATGTACTTAATTCCATCCTTGACCCATGCGTACTTATTAGCCCTTCTCATAAAAATAACATCTCTAACATAAAGATATGGACTACTAAGAACAATATCAAAAGCTTTAAGGGGAATAACATTAATCTCTATCTCATCTATGTATTGTGCATTTATCTCAAATTTTACTTTGCATCTTTTATCCACGTGTATCTCTATAAGTCTTTATCCCATTCCATTGGGTATGGATGTGGATGTTCTTTTGTTTTAAGCCAAAGCATTTATTCTATTTTTTTAACTCGTAACTTCAAAACAAAGATTTGTTCATCTCATCAAATTCATTTTCCTTAGTGGCCATGGATGCAAGTTTGTCATTTACATTTGAATTATCCTCTATTTCCATTTTACCTTCATGAATAATTAACATAGATTTCTTTGTATCATTTTTTTACCCTTTTTTATTCTTAAGATGTAGTTTAGGATGAAGTTCCCAACATTTAGAATTTACATGCCCATCCAAATTGCAATGACTACAATGGTTCTGTGTCTTTTTTTTCACCCTTTTCCTTATTATCTTCCTTTTGCACTACTCTATTAGCTTTCTTTGTTTTCCAATTTTTCTTATATTTCCATTTGAATTTGGAAGTCTCACCTTCATTTTTTTTTTCTCCTCCTCTACATAGTATGCTTGGACACAAGTTGTTGAACACCTGAAATATTGAGGGGTGGGGGGTGGAGAGGAGGGGTGAATCAGTATTATTTGAAACCACTTAACCATTTAAACATTTATTCCATACATCATATTCAAATTGTAGTAAAGGAAAGAAACCATGAAAGCAACCATCAAAGTATATACTATAGTAACTGCATTTCAGATTTCTATGCATGACGCTGGCCGACTTCTACAGGGCTTAATTTGGCTGACCCGGACGTGACGCTGCAAAATGAAAAAAGTTGAAAACCCTAGAAATTTAGAGATTTTTAAGGATTTGAACTTATTTCCAAGCACTTCATTGAATACACAACACAAATAAAAGCAAATTTGATCACATGCACAAGTATACAAATAAATTACATAAGTATAAAGTACAATAAATTAGAAGTTGGGTGCTGTCAAGGACATAACATACTTAGATATATAAAATTAGTCAAATGTATACAAAACTCATGGAATATGAAATCCATGACATCAAATGTTCCATACAAATATGAAATATGAAATATGACATCAAATCAAAATGTTCTATGACTCTATGCCCTATGGCATAGTGGGGCCAGCATCCTTCCTACGAAGGCGTCTAAAGGGCCTGGATGATGTTGCAGCTGCAGCCATAGTCTCTGCCTGTGTCTGACTCTCCATGCCACGCTCACCAACAACATCTATGCCTCCTCGTGCTCTAGCCTCCTCCTCAGCCATGGCTACAACCTCGGCCTCTCTCTCTGCCTGGTCCACCCAATCAAGGTCCTCGTCACTAAAGACTGCATCTGTAGCCTCAGTGGTTCACTCAGACTGTGGATCAACCTCGTCTAGATTGATCGGGGTTTTGTCATGGTCAAAAAGCTTCCTGTATCTGAGCCGAAGATTGTAATGAACATATACCAAGTCGTTCATCCTCTCCACTGTCAATCTATTGCGCTTCTTGGAGTGTATGTGCTCAATCATACTCCAATTGCGCTCACAACCAGATGAACTGCATGGCTGGCTCAATATATGAATGGCAATATTTTGCAGGTTCGGTGTATCAGAACCAAACATATTCCACCAGCTATCTGAGATGAGAAAAAGAAACAAAATCAATCTCATTTCAAGTTTCAAGTTCAAGTTCAACATTTAATAATAAATTATAATATAAAGAGATGAAAATTATGCCCTTAAATATATTTTTACCTGGTAGTAATGTTGTCCTATTATCTTTGCACATTTGACATGCAAAGAAGGCTCCTTGTGCCTTAGTGAAAGCATCTATCTCCTGCACCACCTGTGTAGTAACAGCAGGCAACATCCGCTCCAATGTCGTGTAGAGCCCACTAAGAATTTCTATCCGCATCGATCACGGAATCTGGTACACGGATTCAGAAATGGCAAGTACGCATGGGACTACCTATGAAGTTGGTTTTGCCATCTCCTATCAATGATATCCCAAATGGACATATTTCATTATCAACTCCACCATAGACTCCATCTAATGGCCTCTTTGGCCCTATCCATGCCCTCATATATGTAGCCCATTGCGGGCTTCTCCCCATCCGCAACTCGTAGGAGAACTAGCAAGGGCTCAATAAACTACAAAGTGCAAACATGTTTCACAAATAAGTGCGAATGAAAATAAACAAATAAAAGTAAGATATGATTAAAAATTAGAACATAATAAATAATTAAATTTACCTTCACAATCTCCATCGTGTCCAAAACCCCTTTGCTCATCAAAATGCACCAAATTTTACAAGAATCCTTGCAAGTTTGTAGAAAAAGGATGAGGGAAGACCACTCCCTCACTAGTAAACATATGCCTAAAGCTGCCCTTGACCGAATCAAGGATTGCATCGTGATAAAATTTGTTGCAAACTTGGTGATGCCAGGATGAGACAACTCCCTCAACCCTGTGTATTGCCTCATAAGGTTAAGCACCCATGTGTGGTTGTATACAAATTTGCATATGTTTTTTGCTGCTTCCACACATGTTTTGATCCATGGGAGCTTCCCAAGATCCTCCAACATGAGGTCAATGCAATGGGCGGCACATGGAGTCCAAAATATAGTAGGGTGCCTCTCCATCAATAATCTACCAACAACAACATAATTTGTTGCATTATCTATCACCACTTGCACTACATTCTCTTTCCCCACATCAGCTATCACCTCCTCTATAGCCTCACACAGGTATGTGGCATTTTTGATTTGTGCAGAAGCATCAATGGACTTAATGAAGACGGTGTCACCTGAAAAAATAAGCAAAACCAATTATTCAATAAATTAAAAAACATAAATCAGCCATATTAAATTATGTGATTCACTAAATAAAATTCAAATTCCAATGCATTGAAGGTAGTACAATTACCTCCGGAGGAAACTAGGAAATTAAGCAACGTCCTATTTCTCCTATCAGTCCAACCATCAGTCATGATGGTGCAACCAATCATGCTCCACTGCTTGCACTGCTCCTCTAATTGTGCTTTCACATCTGCCACCTTTTGAGTCAAAAGTGGGCCCTTTAATTCATCTTCACTAGGGGCTTTGAACCCCACCCCACATATGGTTATCGCATCAACCATGTTTTGCCAGAAAGGTGACCTATAACATGTCATAAATAAATTGATAAGTTACATAAGTATTGTAAAATTTGAATTCGATAATGAGATACATCTAGATTCTAAAATTTAAATATAAATTTTAAAACAATTAAACGAAAAAGAATTACCTGGCTACATGGAAGGGAATGGTGCAAAGGTGTTCAAAAGTCCAGAATTGCCTTTTGCAAAGATCATAAAGGCCCTTGTTCCAACCCATGCCTCAAGTGATCTGGGAACCAGGGTAGTGCTGGTACAAAATATGAGTCCACCCTAGATTTACTTAACTTTAGGGCTAATGCTAACACCGCCACTACCATCTAGCAAAGAGCGGCCACCACCAAAGACTAGGAGTAATGCGATAGGCATTGCCGATGCAGAAACATAAGCACTAACAATTTCACAAGCACTAGCACTAGGACGGTATGGAGGCATGGAAGAAGCATCTCCAACAGCACTTCAAGTCCTTGTCCAACTCCAACACTCCGGAAGAATCCTCGGCTCGCTTTTTCATTTCTTTTGCATCAAAAGTTTCTAATTGCACTTGCACTTCATGAACAACCTCAGGAGGTGCTATAGGGCAACCCACTGCATCATGGGCGGGTATGCGTGCAAGATGATATTTTAATCGATTTATGCCTCCATGATATATTGTTTTGCAATAGAAACATTTGGCGTCTCCTTTTTTCATTCCGGGAAAGATTTCAGCATGTTTCCAAGCAGGGTCTTTTATGACTGGGGTATGAGACATTGTGAAAATAATAATATGGTATGATTTGCAAATGAATGTGGCTGCACAAAGTAGGGTTTCTAAAATTATTAAAGTTGCAAGTAGGGTTTGTAAAAAAAATATGCAAACTCAAAAGAATAGTGATTTTACAAATTACAATGAATTATTTGTTAAAAAAACACAAAAAAATCAATTAAAATCGAACTTACCTCTTAGATTTAGCTTGGAATGCAATACAGACTCCTCCCAATCACTGGTAATGAGCTCTCAATGCACCTCCTTGCTGGTATGAAGCTCCCCAAATGATATATGCCCCTGGATTTGTCTTCAACAACTTGCTGGTTGCCCTCTCTTCTCCTCCTATTTTTCTTCACAACTCTCTCTTCTCCTCCTATTTTGCCAAATGAATGAAATGAGGGCCCCTTTAGGGCGAAATAGAAGATATAACCAAAACAAAATAAAAAAAAAGTTAAGTTTGCACTTGTTTTTGGCCTTTTTGGCTGCCATTGGCCAAGGGCCGATCCTGCTGGGACTGGGCCTCGGGCGCCGGGCCAAAAGGGTCCGGGTAAGTCCGCATTCGACCTCAAGAATGTCAGCTGGCCCACAAGATTCGTGACGCTGCCAGGCCGCTGGCAGGGACTCTCACTACACCGAGGGACCTGCCAGTCTCTACAGAGCTATGGTATATACCACATGCACTGTGATTTTTATGTGGAAAACTCCTAAATAGGGAAAAAACCATGGTGAGAATTAGCTCACAATATATTATAACCGATTATAAGATATTATAGAAAGGCTCATTTCCAAGTGGACTCATTTTCTAGAGAATAAGAGAAATAGAAGAGAGGGGTGGCTCACTACCAATATTTGAACTGCTACAAATGCATCTACAATATGTAGGAAATACAGTTCCACTGAAGCTCAATATACAAAATCAACACACTTCATGATACTTTGCTATGCTCTGCATTCACATCACATCCACATTCTCTGCTTAGGAATTCACACTCTCAACTTAATCATCACTTTTTAACACCATAAATGGATCTTGTATTTATACATTTGCATGTAAACTTTGGTACAAATAATTAGGCTAATTAGATGTATCATGCAAAATAATAACTTGTTGGCCCAAAACATACTTCAAGTTCATGCCACAATCAAAACTTATAACACATCCAAATAGGTTGTCATGGACCTATAATAGCTTGCACATAACGCATCATCACTCATTTAAACTCTGCATACCCTTAAACATATTAGGTCAGCACTGCTGGAGACTTAACATCAAAATAAGCCAATTGATCATCCTCAAACTAACACGCGGACCTCCAAACTTCACGCCACTTGAAATACACACCCTTCTGAAACTTCTAAACACTTCTACAAATCTGCAAGACCAAATATTCTTTTGTGGTGAGATGTGGACTAAGCAACACGGGTACTCTTGTACAGAAAACACTTTCACTAGCAGATCCGATATACTGTCATTTATAACTTTTGCAGTGGAGGTTGAAACAACATGAAACTTTGGATTTAGACTCCTTTGACATCCAACAAAATTGTCTTAGAACCGTAGAGAAAGATACTTCAAGACGAATCAATGTAGTCCAAAAAGCTGATGCTCTGTATATAGAAATCCCTGTTCTGAAACTTAGCCAATTCTTCAATTGACTGTTTGCACTGGAGCAAAACCTCTTGCATCTATGTACTGGATTGTCATCTTCATGCACACTCATGCTTCACCAATCGATCTACACACCAATCTTCATACCAAGCCACAATGTTGACATCAATGACAACACTGTATCTGCACACTATGTATCTCATTCTCATGTTGCCAATAAGCAAATCAATAACAAAATCTTCAAACTTCCAACACAAGCCTCATCCAAGTCCTTTGGGTTAGCGGTGACCACCCTTCATACGTGAGTATGGATTCCACCGGAATATTTTCTCATCATGTCCTCTTCAAAATCCATGCCATTCACAATAGCTTGTCGCTCGAATTTGTGGCGTAATCTTGCACTCTTTGACCACTTTGTTGTTTGTAATATATCCATTCTATTTTTTAATCAACTTTGTCCTATGGGATAAATTTTTTTTCTTGCTAATTCTATGAATCCTTCCCATTTATCAACTATTGGCTTTTTACTTTTATTATAATTTGCAACATATACTTCCCATCATACAAGAGCATGAACAATCATCTTAAGGCATACAAAGTTAATTCTTTGAGCTCCATTTATTTTGTGTGAACTAAAAAATACTTCCAATTGCTTAATCCACATATCCAATATTTCTGCATTAATTTGTTCATTAAAAGGCTTAATTTCTACTTTGTCTCAACCTTAAATGGACACACATTATTTGCTTCTATATTTGGCTTATTTAAAAAATCTTTTGCTTTCATATCATCCACAATAATACCAGATTTCTTTGCCATAGCTTTAACTAACTCACAGAGAGAAGTTTGTAGTTCCTCCATTTTATTGTGTTGCCTTCTCATGCTCTCTTGTTGTTGCCTCAACCATTCTTGATTTTCCGTGATGCCTCTCATGTGGCTTTTAGTGTTGCCACCTGTGCATTCAACTCCTCCATGGCTGCACTTTGAGCTCTTGTCACAGTCATGCAAATCCTTCAACAAATCCACAAAAGATTAAATTGCTTTGATACCAAAACTGATAGATAAACTCTACTTTGGAATTTATAAATAAATTAAATTATTCAATCCTCTACTACTTGCTATGCAAATGAAAAGTTTAGATTGTTAAGAGAAGGAATCATTGTGCTTTGAGCATAAATAAATATAAAAAAGCTCACAACATGTGGATTTTATCCTAGAGAACTTCCAATGTGAAAGAAAACCAGATTTTGTAGTGGCAAGGTGCTTTGCTACACTCCTTTATTACTTTGCAAAGAGTTTACAACAAGTGGACAATCTTGCCATTTACTTCTGCTTATTTCTCTTATAAGAACAAAACATTTAATAATTGACAACTCCAATTATTGAAGATTTGAATTCTCCCACATAAGCTTTATTTATAGTTTTTCCAATGCACAGTTGAGTTTTCTAGGGCCGTGGGTGAAGATCAATAATCTTTGAATGCTGAATTGATGCTTGTATGGTTCAAATTCTGAGTTTGATGTTGGTACGGCTGTGGACACTAACACACTTGTGCTGTTGTCTAGACATTAGCTCATTTGTGTTGTCGTCTACTTAGCCACATTGTTGTTTGTGCTTGGTACAATTTGCAATATTGTCAAACACTTGTCCTTGTATCTAAAACTTGTTTTTTACTCCTGTTTTCCTTGTTTTCATGTATGTTCCAGATCCTTTATGGTCAACTAGCTGGGTAATGGCTATTATATAAACTTCCTTCCTGAGGTAGACTTGTAGAGTAGGGTGATCTGTCACCCCCGAGACTCCAGGTCATGAAAGAGTCCCAAGGAACGAACTGCCCTAAACTACCTACGTGATGAACCCTACTGGCTCACAACTCAAACCCTTGTATTTTTCTTAAATTCTTATTGTGTTTTTTAGTTTTTTAAGAGAAAGTTTGTAGACAAAGAGAAGGGGCGCATCATATAAAAGCTCATAAACTGATAAACTGAGCTATTTTCTACAAAATGGAAATGCAGAAGGTATTATTTAACAGTAACAAATAGATCACAAGTGATAAACATACCAGAATACTTCCAGATTATTTATTTAAAGAAGTAAGCCAACTCGCCAGCCAAGAATGGTGAAAACTGGCATATATGGACGCCTAGCCTCCAAAATTGACTTTCCCCACTCAGAAACAGGATACAATGGGCTAATAGAAGTAGCCGCCAAGAATGAAGCTCAAACAGGAACCAAAAAGAAAGCGCCCTAGCTTCTAGCTTCACACACCATCCTCCAAGAAGGCACAAATTTCAAGGTAAATGGTACGGCCAAGGAAGAAACCAAAAGAACAAGTTGAAAACTGAGATCTATTGAAGATGGCACCTCTGGTAAAGAAACCCCCTTCCTTATTGCAAACAAGTAAATATTGAATGATAAAACTCTGATAGAAGCATGTAGAACTTCTGAATGAAGCCCTCACAGTTGCACTAATTCGACTCGTCTCTCATAGTCTCAAAAATGCTCAACATCGAAGAGATTGCGTTCTCCAATGGAAATATTGCTCAAACCCTGATCACAGAGGAAAGCACAGAGAAAACCTCAAAGACAAAGTCGAAATATTCAAGAAGTGAATTTCTCATTGCTAAAATGCCTTATATGCAAAAAAAAGCACGACTTTCAAGAAAGTGACACCACTTGCAATCATTAAATATTTTAAAACATATTTAATTCACTTTCCAATAGTTGCAAGTTAAATATTTGGGCGCCCACTTCTATGCATAAGTGATTTAATTTTAAATCACCTTTATGTAATATTTAAGTGATATAAAATATATAAAGTCAATTTGACTTTATAATAAAGCATTAAGTTAAATAATTAACTCAAATCACTTAAAAATCCATAACTCTCTCAAAACTCCAAATATTCCTGTGCCGTCAGAAGCTGTCAACCCCTGAATTGCCAACGCCTGCTGTGAACCAATCACTAAGCTCTGAAAATGAGAACGATCAACTCCTCCAGAAAATACCACTAACCCTCTAACCAATCCAGTTAGCCCACAAGGGTCCAAGAAAAAGGCTAACACACTGTTCCCGAAAACTGACTAGAGCGGGGACATCACAGTCCGCCCTCCCCGAATTTGCTTGTCCACAAGCAAACTCAAAGCCAGATGCTAAAGAATACTATCACTCTCCCAAGTAGCATCCTCTGCCGGCAGATCTTTCCACTTCACCAGATATTCCCTGATACCCGCCTCCGAAGATGACGCTCTCTGGAATCCAAAATGGCCTCAGGTATCAAAATCAACTTCCCCTCATCATCCAGGGGTGGTAAATCTGAAGAAGGGGTCACCTGCAGTCCCAACGCCTTTTTGAGGCGCGACACGTGGAACACGTTGTGAACCTTACTGGTCACTGGTAGATCTAACTCATAGGCCACTTCACCGACACGTCTGACAACTCTGAAAGGTCCATAGTATCGTGGCTTAAGTTTCTGGCGCCTTCCGCTACGAAGAATTGGATTGCCTATAAAGTGCATGGCATCAAATACACCGATCATGCGATCTTTCGAAGATGCGGCTCACTGCTCACGATCAGCATATTGCTTTGCTGAATTTTTGGGCTTTACAGATATTCTCGGTGTTCTCATAGCCTTCATTCCTCACCGCAATAGATCCACCCGGCCGGGTACTCTCTTTGTCCTTAGCAATAAATTTAGAAGAGCTTGCGGGCACCATATCCATATAGCGCCCGCGATGGAGTGTCATCTGAATGCTCGTGTGATGGGTGGTATTGTAATGCTCACAAGGTATAACCACTTCACCCATGCCTTTTGCTGCCTTGAACTGTAATTCCTCAAGTATCCCTCCACCCATTTATTGACTATCTTAGTCTGCCCATCTGTCTGTGGGTGGTAGTTGGTGCTCGGAGTGAGCTCTGTCCCGCAAAGTTTGAATAACTCCTGCCAGAAGTTACTCATAAACCTGCTATCTCTGTCACTGACTATGCTCTGAGGCAAACCGTGCAACCTAAATACCTCTAGGAAAAACAAGTCTGCCACCTGTATAGCTGTGTCAGTAGTAGTGATTGGGAAGAAATGAGCATACTTCGTCAATCTATCTACTACCACAAAAATGTTGTCCTTCCCTTGAGCTTTCGGCAAGCCCGAAATGAAGTCCATCGACAAGCATTCCCACTTCCTCTCAGGAATAGGAAGCGGCTGAAGTAATCCTGCAGGGTATGTATGTTCTTGCTTGTTCTGCTGACAAACAAGGCATTCCCTGACATACTGAAGAACAAATGACTTGAGACCTTTCCAAGAGAATCTCTCCCGTACCTGCCTGTAGGTCTTAAAGTAACCGGGATGTCCTGCCATCGGTGAATCATGAAATGATCTCAATACTCTGTCCCTCATCTCAGAACCTGGGACTAAAAATATCCTCCCTTTGTAAATGATTAGATCATCTACAAGTGAGTATCTGTCATCCTGTACTGTCCCATCCACTATGCTAGAAGCCCACAGGTTCTTAGCATACTCCGCTACTATCATGTGTCTCCAGTCCTCTGCGATCTGTGTAATGGAGCTCAAGTGTGGACGGCGAGATAATGCATTAGCAACCACATTTTGAGTGCCCTTGACATAGGAGATGTCAAAATCATAGGACTGAAGTTTGCTGATCCATTTCTGTTGTCTTTCGTTCAAATCCCGCTGCCCAAGAAAATGTTTCAGACTATTGTGATCGGTTTTAACACTGAATTTACTACCAACCAAGTATTGCCTGAATTTGGCCATGGCATGCATGATGGCCAACATTTCCTTATCGTAGATACTGTAGCTCCGTTCAGGACCTCTTAGCTTCCTGCTCTCGAAAGCTATAGGGTGTCGATCCTGCATGATGACTGCACCAATACCCTCACCACTGGCATCACAATGTAGCTCAAATGGTCTGGTGAAATCCGGTAAAGCCAAGACTGGACATGTAGTCATGAGAAGTTTGAACTTCTCAAAGCACGCCTGTGCAAGTGGTGTCCACACAAAGGCTCCCTTCTTAGTCAAATTAGTTAGTGGCGCGGCGTGTCGCGAGAAACCACTAACGAACCGACGATAGAAGGCACATAATCCTACAAACCCCCTGAGCTGTGTCAATGTCTCAGGTGTAGGCCAATCGATGATAGCTCGAACTTTCTTTGGATCCATGCTGACTCCTGCACCGCTGATGATGTGACCCAGATATAAAAGCTCTGCCATGCCTAAAGCACACTTGGACTCCTTGGCGTACAAGGACTCCCTGTCAAGTATACTCAATACCTCATCCAGGTGAACCATGTGTTCCTCCCATGATTTGTTGTAAACTAGGATGTCGTCGAAGAACACCAATACAAATTTCCTCAAGTGAGGATGGAAAACCCTGTTCATAGTAGACTGAAATGTAGCTGGAGCATTGGTTAAACCGAATGGCATAACCAAGAAATCATAGTGTCCACAGTGACATCTGAATGCGGTTTTCTCAATATCCTCCTCTCGGACTCTGATCTAATGGTAACCTGTCCTCAAATCAATCTTCGAGAAATAGCAAGCTCCATGAAGCTCGTCTATCAACTCATCTATCCGTGGAATAGGATACCTGTTCTTTATAGTCTTCCTGTTGAGCATCCTGTAGTCAATACACATCCTAAGTGTACCATCCTTTTTCTTCACCAAAACAACTGATGAAGCAAAGGGTGACTTACTTGGCCTAATCTGCCCCATAGCTAAAAGTTCCTTAATAGTTTTCTCAATTTCATCTTTTAAACGTTTGGGGTGCCGGTAAGGAGTGATCATGATAGGTTTCGTGCCCTCATCCAGCTCTATGATATGCTCAATACCTCTATCAGGAGGTCTACCTGGTGGAATAGCACTAAAAACCTTTGCATGTTTGATTCGGAGTTCCTGTACATCCGGATGGTAAGAAGAAGCTTGCTGCTCCAATTGTGAAGGCATTAACTTGCACTCAGCAGCCCAATCTACCATGTCGTGTTGAATCAAACGTTCCATTCTTCGGAGTGAAATTTCTTTTAGGTTGCTGTCTTTGATGGCTTTAAGAACATGATTTGTGCCATCAACTCTGAATTTCATCTCCATGTCATGCAAATTAAGTGTGAACTCTCCTATCGCATGAAGCCACTTCATGCCGAGAACTATATCTGTTCCTCCCATGTTCACAATATAAAAATCTGCCTTAAACTCAAAATTGTTGAGTTTCAATGGCAAATCAGGAATCATCCTCTCGTAGTTGAGAGTGTATCCATCTGCAACCTTCACTCGAATGCCTTCAAACTGCTGAGTTTGAATTCCCCTTTTCTCCACTAACCGTGAATCAATAAAGTTGTGGGTTGCACCTGTGTCCAAAAGAGATATGACTCTTTGACCTGCTAAAATCCCACGGAGCGTGAAAGATCCCTCTCTCTGCATGCTAGACATATGAGCCTCCTGTAGCTCACTTTCTACCTCAATCTCTGCCTCATTTTCTGATTTTTCTTCATCTGTGTCATAGATAGCAGCTTGCTGATCAGAAAAATCAGTCAACGTTTCTCCCTCATAAAACCATTCCATGTGCCTGTTTTTCCCTTTAGGCTTGAGGGGACAGTCATAATTGAAGTCATATGGGCCCTTATAGTAAAAACAGAGCTTCCTTCTATGTAGATCATTCATTGTATCACGATCTAAAGGGGCTGCAAATTTTTTCTTTTGATCAGCATTATCAGCCTTCTTTGGATCAGATTTGTTCTCAGTGTATGAGGTAGAAGGTTTCGTGCCAAATTGTTTACGAGGTGTAGTGAGCTCCATACTGCGAGTTTTCCTCATGGCCTCTTGTAAAGTAGGTGGATCAAATGCCTTTATCCAACCTTTCATGGGCTCAAAAAGACCCTCAATAAACAATATTATCAGCCTTCTCTCTGTGATGCCTGTCACCATCACGGATAGTCTTTGGAACTCTCCAATGTACGATTCCAAGCTACCCAACTGTTTTAATTGTGCAAGATCCTTGAAGAATAGTTCAGGATCACGTCTATCAAACCTCTCTACCAATCTATTAGTGAACTCTTGGTATGAGGTAATCCGGTCATGGTGAAGAGTAGCCATGCCATGAATCCACCAGTCATGTGCCACGCCATCAAGGTGAAGTGCTGCAAATCTAATGGCATCTTCCTCTGGCATAGGACATAATGTCAGGAATATATCTAACTTACTCACCCAGGCACGTGCTGTAACTCTTCCACTGCCATCATAGTTTGCTAAGGTAAGTTTATTGGTAGCCTGTCTAAGATCATTATGCTTGTATCTAGGCCTCCTGTCATTCCAGTTTCTGGTGTGTTCTCTTTTCTAGCTCATAACACAATTGAACTTAAGGTGATCCTTAACTCTCGAAGGCAATGCATCCCATTCATCATGCATAGCCATGATGTTATCTGCAAAGTTAATTTCACCACCCTGTTCAACCTCTTCCTCTTCATCAGCATCATTTCTGATAAAAGGACATGTAGCTCTCTCAAAGGTGCATGCTGGAGCAATAATTCTGTGAGGTTCTCTATGAATACTGCCTTCCTGATCTCGATCCTGATTCTGACCTCTATGAAGTGTCAAATTCTGAACATTTGTGCTCAGCTGCTGGAGGATATTCGCCACCTGTTCTTGGCCTGCCACCATGCCCCTGAGTACATCTCTAGCTTCTCTGTCCTCTTCATTGAGAGGATTCCTGCAAGAACCTTCAGCTTCCCTATCAGCCATGTTATCAAAGTCCAATTCTTCTTCCTGTTCGTCAAACGGAAATGCTGAAAAAGGTTCAAAAGTACTTCTCTACAAACCAGGGCCCCTGCGTGAGTAGTACCTGTCAAACCTGTTCTGATGAGGCCGCATAGAAACTGCTAACCCTACAGGCTGGCAGGATCAGAGCTCTGATACCACTGTGATGAGCCCTGCTAGCTCTCAACTCAAACCCCAATATATTTTTAAATCTTATTTGTGTTTTTTTAGTTTTTTAAAGAATGTTTCTAGAGAGAAGTAGAAGGGACGCAGCATATAAAAGCTCATAAAATGTAAATCTAAGCTATTCCTGGCTAAAAGAAATTACAAAAAGTAATAAATAAGCTCAGCAATGGATTTACAACTCATAAACATACCCGAAAGCTTCCAGATTATTTATTTAAGAAAATAAGTCCAGTTTGCCAGCCAAGATGGTGAAATCTGACAAAATCCAGTGTAAGAAGCTCCAGAAAGAAATATCCAGCCTAGAAACTAATGCAAATGAAAGATATATGCCAGACACCAAAGAAGGTTAAGAGAAACCCTCAAAAAGGAAGGCGTTTCTCCTAGGAAGTCCAACGCCCTTGCACAGAGAGCCTACGCACTTCAAGCAATAAACTCAAAATCACAACTCAAAAGGTACGGCTATGAAGTATAGCATCTGCCAACTAGAAGAAGGTCGCCATCTCTACAAACCCTCCTTTCTCTGATAAGAAAACCCAACAAAACTCTGATGAAGCACAATAGAACCTCTGAATGAAGCTCTCACAATTTGCACAAATTCGACTGATCTCTCACAGTCTCAAAAGTGCTCAACATTGAAGAGATATCGTTCTCCAATGGAAGATTGCTCAAAACCCTGATCACAGGTAAAAGCACAGAAGAAAACCCAAGGCAAAGTTGAAATAATCAAGAATGATGTTCTCATTGCCCAAAATGCCTTATATACCAAAAGGCACGCATTTCAAGAAAAGGATGCACTTTCCTTCATTTAAATCTTTTAAAATATCATTAAGTCCTTTTCAATAGTTATGAACTTAATATTTGGCGCCCACTTAAATGATTAAGTGATTTAATTTTAAATCACCCTTTTTATGAATATTTAAGTGATATAAAAGGGATAAAGTCAATTTGACTTTATAATAAAATAATAAGTTAATTAATAACTTAAATCACTTAAATAAGCATAACTTCCTCAAATCTCCATAGAAATTTGTGCCGTCAGAAGCTGTCAACTCCTGAACTGCCAAGGCCCGCTGTGAACCAATCACTGAGCTCTGAAAACGAGAACGATCAACTCCTCTAGAAAACACCACTAACCCTCTAACCAATCTAGCTAGCCCACAAGGGTCCAAGAAATAGAGGCTAACACTCTGCATCCTAAGTAAGCCCGAGCTAGAGCGGGGACATCCACAATCAAAATAAGTGGCTAGCATTTGGTTGCCCCAACAGTCCATCCTAATTGACTGAAATATTGGGAGTGGATGATGTATGGGGTTGGATAGTGGATAATGCTATATGGATGCCCACCAAATCTCCTTGCATGGTAACCAAATTTCCCTCCTAAGTAGGTTATCGAATGACAAGCTACAACAAATTTTTGATGGAAAAATCATAGCTCGGGAGGTCCTTCACAGTTTAAAACATTAGAAACAACTGGCAATATTTATTAAGCTCAATATTTCAAATGCCTTTAATTGAATATCTTTCTTTCTTTGCTCATTAGTTGGAGCCTGGAGGTTAAATTTCCAGATTTGACTAAACATTGACAAAAGAACTATTAAATCACAATATTGTGTCCAAATGTCCGACTATGCAGTTGAATTTTTGACACAATAAGCTCTAATTTACTGTCATACTGTCAAATAGTATGCTTATGTCTTTCAGAAATATCTGTAATATATGCCAATTGTTGTGGCGTTAGAGGCCAGGCAGATGGAAGAGACTGTTTTGTGCTAGATCATCAGTACTGATGGGAATTAGTATGTTTTCTGAATCTGTGTTCACTAGCTGGGTGTCCATATTGTCAAATAATATGCTTATGTCTGTCAGAAATATTTTTAATAGATACAAATTGTTGTAGCATAAGAGGCTAGGCAGATAGAAGAGAATATTATGTTCAAGATCATCAATACTGATGGGAGTTAATATGTTTTCTAAATCCTTTTTCAATCAGTTATGAACATATAACATTCTTGTTTCAAGTTTTTGTATTTCTAGTGACTTACTTGGCATTCCATTGTTCTTGAATTTTTCGTATGACCTCTAAAAGCAAAATTGTAAGTAAGATATTTCTAGGGATGGAGTTGGGATTTCGTTGATCTATGCCTTAAATATTTGCATGCATTAGATAGATGTTAGTGAAGATGATAATTCATAAGCATTTTATATTGTTTTTTCTTCCTCATCAAGTATCAACATACATCAGATTGTGAACACAAAATACTTTAATTTTACTATTATCAATAAAATAAATATACAAACTGGTGGTTTTTTTACAGGAATCACTGCTATGGATTTCAGTGCAGATACAGCATTTTGGCAGAAGCAAGTAGAAGAATACTGGAACCTTTTGAATGTTAGCGAGCATGATATTCGAAATGTAATGGATATGAATTCTCTCTATGGTGGGTTTGCTGTTGCTTTAAGCAAAAAACCAGTTTGGGTTATTAATGTAGTCCCTTCAACCTTGAGGAATACATTACCTGCAATCTATGACAGAGGCTTGATTGGTTCCTTTCATGATTGGTGGGTAGTTTTGATTTTGCACTCATCCATATCTAAATTATTTTTTGAGGTTTCTCTAAATTCATGCATTAGCATTGTATTTTACTTAAGGTAATGCAGTCTTATAATTGTGAGTATCTGTTGCAGGTGTGAGCCATTTTCTACTTATCCACGTACATATGATTTGCTCCATGCATTCCAATTATTCTCACATTATAAAGATCGTGGTAGAGGTTGCCAAATAGAAGATATAATACTGGAGGTGGATCGCATTCTACGCCCGTTGGTATGTTTTTCATTTTCAATGTTGCAAATCCTCGGTTTCTTTTCTACCACTTAACTCTGTGGGGGTTTATATATGAACTGTATTTTTCATGGCAGCCTAAAAGAAACTATAAACTCGTTGCCTTGCTTTCTAGCAAAATGTATTATCTTTGGCTCCAAAAGTGGGTTTGTTGATGTGTGGAGAAAAGTTTATAAAAATAAAAAATGTAATTAAGGGGCTTGAGAAGAAAGGTCTAAAAAGGGTATTAAGGAAATAAACACAATCATTTGTGGTCAAGCTTCAAAACTGGATTCACTGAACACATGTAATTGATATTCCAAAACTAAGTTGCTTGAAACAGGGGAATAGCTTTTTGTGGCATTTGAAACAGAAGGCGATATCATTGAAAATGATGATAAAGAAAACAAGCACTCACATGAGGATGAGAATATCAAATCTGATTATGAAGATAATGATGAAGAAAGCTTTGAGGAATAACTCTATTGTGCCATAGACGAAATTGAGACTTAGGAAGACGAATTTAAAGTACAAGCAGCTATTTCAAGAAGAATGTAAAAAAGATCAAAATACAAGAAAAATCCGAGAAGGTGATCATTGATTTGAAAGATCAAATAAAGGAAGCAGAGCAAACAATTATCAATTTGAAAATCCAAATTGAAGAAGAGAAAAGAATTCAAGATGTAAAAATCCAATTGAGAGAATCGGAAGAAAGTTGTGAAAGGTTAGAGTTCTCAATTAAACAGAAGCTTGAAGAATGAAAAGAGTACGGAAATGTTAAATGAATTATCAATAGCCAAAGGCCAACTTACAATAAGGGTGGTATTCGTTATGAAGAAGGTCAAAGCTCAAAAACCACACAATCCCCAAAGAAGATATATGAAGAAAATCCAAAAGGCTATGCACATGCCAAAAAGGAAGACAACAAGAAGGAAGAGAATCATGCTTCACAGAAATCAGGCGCACCTTTGAAGGCCAAAAAGGACACGTTCAGAAAGTCCTTCCCACCAAAGCAAGCGTATAAGACCAGGTTTCAGAATTTATTTTATGGCTATTGCTATTCATGCAATAATTTTGGTCACAAGGTAAAAGATTGTAGAACACATATGAGATATAATGATGGATGGAACAGAAATAGAAATTCTTATGGATGGACAGGTAGAAACTATAATTCCTATGCTCCTCTAGTGAATTGTAGTGTTGTATGCTACAATTGCAATAACTATGGACATATTGCACGATATTCTAGAAGTAGCTTTGTGAAATCACCTAGACAGCACAAGATGGAAGATACCATGACCAAACAAAAAGGAAAGTCTATAAAAGTCTGGAGAAGGAAACAAGAACAAGACAGTGAGAAGGATAAATCTATGAAAGTGCAAATGTCATTACATGCACAAGAGATATCTGCTAGTCCATAAGGAGAAGCACAATTTCAGAGGGAGCTAAGTATGGTATTATTCTTCAGCCCCATGGAGAAGATAATTCAAAAGATTAAGTATCACAAAACTTGAAGAGAAGAATCCACTTGTCCAATAGATTGGTATCAAGGGAAAGTAATGAATTGGCATCTACATAATTGTGGGAAATGTTCAAGATCCTAGACGATGAAAGACTGCATACCTTTAATCCATGCACATAAATATGACATTTACAAGTATCTCCATGAGAGTGATGATTTACAAGTATCTCCATGAGAGTGAAGATTTGAGAGAACAGAGAGTTAAAGCATCATTCAAATCCAATATAACAATAGAGAAGAGTATATTGCCTTGAAGGTAATAAAAGAGTGTAATGTCCCACCCCAAAATGGAACAATCTTTTTATTTTTATTTTGCTTGATTAATTTCAGTTTGTCAGATAGGACATTTTGTCAAACAGTTTGTATGCTTATTGACTGAGTGTTTACAGAGGTGATATGAATTGGCAAATATAAATATATATTGATTGTATTCAAATACAACTTCCTGATTTCATGTATATACTTTGATAGGATAACTCAGAGAGAGCATATGTCTAAATCTGATAATCAATATGCATATTATTCCCTCACAGATAACTAATGTTTCATTTGATGAACTGCTGTTAATTATAACAGCTCTTACAGAACAAGCTGAAAGCTAAGAATACAATATGCCCATGTGCCCGTAGACTCTTACAACATAAAAAA
>VDFB02124999.1:0-17079 GCA_007258455.2 Sequoia sempervirens | reverse complement strand
GTAATTACATGCCTATTTGTTTTAAACATTGAAGCAATGATAATACTACACATGACATTGGAATGCAGCCTGGCAAGGGTGGAGCACAACATGCAGATGAAGGCCATGGTGTGCATCTCGGTAATTTAGAACATGTAGAGCATGATCAGCATGCTGAGCATGATCAGGCTAGAGAAGATCAGGAATATGATGTGGCCCCATCAGGTAAAGAGGACCACTGTAAAGTTCTTTTAAACATATTTAATTGCAATTGGTGTATTAATTAATGTAACCTTCCATGTTTTAACTTTAGAGAATGTAGAGCGTGATCAACGTGTTGAGCATGATCCAGCTATAGAAGATCAGGAACATGATGTGGCCCCATCGCAAAGACCACCTCATGTTCTCTTAAACATATTTAATCTCAATTATGTATTAATTCAATGTAACCTTTCATGTTTCAACCGATCAGGATTTAGAGGGTGTCTAACATGTTGGAGCATGAGTCTATAAATAAAAGTTTGGGGAACATGATGTGGACCCATCGTAAAGAGAACCACTCTTAATGCCTTTTAATTAATGAAATACTTGTAACAATAATAATAAAACATATTAGTTTAACATTTCTTTCTTATTGCAGCAGACCCTCCCTTGCAGCGGCGTCCACGTCATGAGCAGACGACTAGGTGTGCATTAAGATCACGAGCAGAGGGTAGAACAACTAAAGGGGGGACAAATATTGATTTAGAAAATGATACTCCACTTCAGCTTTATGTAGCTTTAAAAAAGAAACAAAAATTGTAATCATATCATGACAACCATATTTTTTATAATATGTAAAAACTGAAAGAATGAATATTATATGTTAATGAATGAATGTGAATATGTTAATTAATGAATGTTATATGCTAATGAATGAATGTTATATGTTATTAATGGATGAATGAATGAGTGCTATATGTTATTAATGGATGAATGAATGATTATTGTTATATGATTAGGTATGGGGAATTGAGAGTGATGTGAGGGGGGGGAGGGGCCAAATGAGCTTCCACTGTCACGTGGTTGGCCCTGTTAAGTAGAGAATATTAAACTATTCTCAAAACAAAGAGAATCTCAATAAGGTAATGCAGTTTTCAATATAAGAAATGCATCGTTTGAAGCATCAAACCAATATGCAGTCTATATGTATGATTAGTCATCAGTCTCCACAATGGTACATTTCCATGAATATTTTTTTTAAAAAAAATTGCATTGCTTCGTTGCAATTTCAACAAAACCCATCGACAAATCACCGAAAAGGTTCAACGAAGTTGCTATAGCTGTGACGAAGGTCCTTGCCCATTTCATCGCAATTTCGATGAACTTTTGGTGTTGTTTCAATGCTACTACTTGCCCATTTTGTCGCCCTTTCAAAGAACTTTTGGTGTTCTTCCGACGCTACAACTTTCCCATTTCGTCACAATTTCGATGAACTCTTGGTGTTGTTTCAACGCTACTACTTGCCTATTTCGTCACACTTTCAATGAACTTTTGGTGTTGTTTTGATGCTACTCCTTGCCCATTTCATTGAAATGGCAAAGAACGTCTAGTGTTGTTTCGACGCTACTCCTTGCCAATTTCGTTGAAATGGCGATGAACTTCTGGTGTAATTCGTCGGTGGATACACGAAGTTTTCGTCGATATTCCAATGAAAGTCTGAGTCATTTTATGATGCCGACAATAGATGAATCTACGCTATTATTTCAACATTTAATTTGTCATCGGCCTTTTGACAAAAAAAAAAGCGACGAAAATATTTTCGTCATTTCGTCGCTTATCCGACAAAGATTTGTCGAACGACCCACGAACGTCCATCAGAAAATGGTGTCAAATTTAGTAGTGAGAGGCCGAATGGAATCTTAGTGTATGCGAATGCTCCCCACTTGGTAGTGAATGTTGTCTTATGTTGATCCTCCTCTTTGACCCAGATCTAATTGTAACCAAAGAAGCCATCTAATAGGGAAAACATCTCTGATCCTGCACCGTTTGCAGGATTGACTCCATTGAAGGTAGCGGGTAATGATCCTTCAGGGATGCTTTGTTCAATTTCTGAAAGTCTACACATAGATGAATATCTCCAGTCTTCTTTTAGACTAGGACCAGATTGGATACCCATGTGGTATACTTGATTGAGAAGACAATCTGTGACTATATTAGCTTTGTTAATTCTTGTGCCATTAAAGATTCTTGAGAGTGACCAATCCTTTTGGAAGCTTGTTGGATTTCAACTGAATAGTTTTTCCTTCATAAGCTTCGGCGATCTTTGGTTAGAGTGAATGATGCAATGTGTTCATCATTTTCAAACACTTGCCAGCTTTGGTCATTGTTTGGAATGGCTAGTCGGAGTATCACTTGTACCAAGTGTTTGTTGTGAACGAGGTCAGAGGCAGGATCAAACTGGGATCCGATTGGTGCCATGTGGTCTGCATCTGTATTTTGTTCTCGAGGCACCATCTGAATGTTGAAGGCTTCAAAGCCCTCAATCAGGTCCCAAACTCAGTGTCTATAAGATCACATGTGAACATTCTTGGCCATAGAAATTCTTCAGACTTGATTGACTACTAGTTCAAAATCTCTAAACACCATTAATTGCTTTATGCCTATCCATTCTGCAAGGCTGATACCTTGCACTATTCCTTTGTATTCAGCTTCATTGTTTGAGCAAGTGAACTAGAAGTGGAAGGACCTCAGTTTCTTTTCATTCTGTGGGGACATTAAACATATCTCAGTTCCTACGCCATTTTTGCATCTTGCTCTGTCAAAATGTAGTGTCCATAACTCTGAGGCTTGACCACTCTCTGGTTTTTTTATGACCTTCGGGAGCACTAGATCCTCATCATAGATGACATAGGTTCCCAACCCAGTAGCATGGTAGTTGTTGAAAGGATCAGTATCCATATGTTCTCAAAATAGAACATCTTCTTGATCAGTCTGATCTCTGGTCACTTTTTCATCTTCCAGTAGCTCAGCACAATACATTTCTTGCTTGGTGATAGAAGTTTGAGCAGCCTCAAAGTTGATCATGGCTTCATTGGCCACATGTTCCAAATGTAGAGCTTCAGATTCTATCTTCATTTTCACACCACGCTTGGTCCTGAGGATCATGTGTGACCAATCCAGGGAAAGGTATCCGCCCACCTTTGAAGTAAATTATCAGGATAGACAGAGGCCAAACATTGGGGGAACATCTATGATCACAGTATCTTGCAACATTGTGATGCTAGGGTAGGCGAATAGAGTCAAGGGAAGGCCCTTGATGAGACTGATAGTTTCGAGAGCTATTTCCATCAAGCTACATCACTCCCCTTTTTAAAGGTTCATAACTGAGCCTTAAAGCTTCAACTATATGTTTCAACATAACTGTGGTGCTAGCACCAGAGTCAATCATGGCATTGTGTAATAACTTCTCTCCCACAATAAGTGTTAGGAACAATGGTTTGGGTTTTAGGTTATCTCTTACCTTGGCAGGAGCTTCCACTGCACCATTTGTGAGAACTTTATCTGGAGGTGATTGATCAACAAATTTCCTTTGAGCAATTGCTCCTTTGGTTCAATGATTGGATCCTCCCCGAGAACCTTCTATAGTAATGTCTTATGCTCTTGAATGGCTAATATCTCAAAGAGACACATTAGCAGATGATTTTTTCAACTATTCCACCACATTGAAGGGTGGCAGATTCATAAATTTTTGCTCTTTTGCTCTTGTTATAACAATTTCCCTCTGCAACAAACATTGTGGCACCACGACAGAGGTACCAAGCGTTTGGTTAGAAGCACTTTTAAGTGGCAGACTGACTAGTTGCAGAACAACTGGTTCACCTATGAATCTCCTCTTCGAGTGGGTGTTGTAATCAGACTGTACTTGTGGTGTTTTAGATGTGGATGCATCATTGGTAAACATCGCTTCTTCTTCTTCCATCCATGAGAAGAGTGTGTGATTAGGAGCAATGTCTGCTTCTTGTTCTTGTGACATCCCCTGCATTTGTGCGGTGAGCACCGCATTGTCCATTTGCAAAGAGGTATACACGTAGCTTCCAGGATCTGACATTGCACCTTGGCTATGCTACTCTGCCACCTTTTGTTGTAGATTTCCACGTGGATAGTTTTGAGGCATATGTGAATCACCACAAGGGAAACACCAGGGGTTGGTTTCATCCACTAAATTATTTTTCCTCGTTGTTAACTCTTTGCTCAAGCTTAGATTGGCACTTTGCAGCAGAGTGGGTACTGGCACTATCTGATTTGTTGTTTACACCTATGGATTTGTGCGGGTGCCTCCTTGGAACTAGTTTTGTTGGTAAGAGGACCTTCTGCCTTGATAATTCTAATAGGTCAACTTCAGAGGCATGGCCTGGTTGCGCTTGATAATGATTATCTCATTGGCCATATGTCGCAACATTTCCTTGATGTCACTCATATCCTCCTTGGAAGAACCAGATGTAGAAGCAACATTTTGTGGTGTGCTCGGATATGTGTACATAGACTGGGTAGGAGCCGACATGCTAGTAGAAGGAATCTCCTGAGCAGGGACTGATATTTTTGGAAATAGAGGAATGATGGGCAGAGATAGTAGCTTTTTGACATCTATCAAATTGTTGTTTGCCTTGATAGTGACGTTGTATGCGCCCGGTAGTGTGGTCCCACCGAGAGACTAGATCATCATGGAAATGTTAGGGTTGATAGATTTTAAGTAGAACATGAATGCTAGATCGAGTGGCGAGCAGATATCAACTTGGATTCTTTTCCAGCTTATATAGAACTGGGCATTGAAGTCAGCCATGGCTTTGTTCGAGGCCCGCTTTATGACTGACAACTGATAATATAGAAAGGATTGGTCTCCTTCATTCGCAAATCTTTGATAGAAAGGATCTCTAACCTCATCTCAGGTGTTGATAGTATTTGCTTGCAGTGTGTGGTACCAATCCACCGCCTTGCCTCTGAAAGAGGCGATGAGCAACCTTAGTGCTATATTTTGGTCTGTAACGTCGTGTATCAGACATATGTCAACATCTTGCAGATGTTTGTATGGTGTTCTTGAGCCATCTCCAATAAATTTAGGTATAGCTTTTAGGGCAGAGACCAAAATAATGGCCCAAGCAGCGGGTGCTATTAGTGCTACAAGAGGACTTCCAACATTCCATGCCACATAATTTATGTTAGTAGCAGGCAACATGGCTAGTAGAAAGGGAAGAGGAAGTAGAACGTTCACTAATTGGGTCGTAGGTTGTACTATCCCTAATGGTAGTACTAATAAACCAAGATTATTTGTTGTTTGGGACCTAATAATAGGCCGATTTCTCACACACCCTTCTTAAAATTAGCTTCATTCAAGCTCAGTCCCACTGGGCATGCCAGGAAAAAGAAAAACTGTTGATTCCAAAATTTGGCAAGGTAACAACCCTTTGTAGGAAACTCAGCCTATGGGGGACTTATTGTGCTAGACTGAGTGACCTCTGGATTTTTAAAGAAGTCAGCTTCTTGTGGAATTGGGGTTTGGAAAGGGTAAAGGAACCAAATATAAAATTAAAAGATCTAACTAAAGTGATGCACCAGAATTTAGATAAAAGGCACAATAAATCAATCTTTGGGATATGATCTAAGGGCCCGCTTAGAAATTTACTATATCCTAGAATAATAGAAATTAAAGATTTAAGCATGAACAACTCATTCAATGACATAAAATAACTTTCACACCCATTTACTGAAAAGAGTAGTCAAAAGACATGATCTAAACTAGCAAACTTGAATTCAAATTATAGAATTTCTGCAAATAAACCATTCAAACATAATGGCACAGTATAAAGTTAATCAAATAGCTTAAGAAAAATAGAAAGGCTGAACAATGGCACAGTTTGTTAGTCTTTCTGCAATAATCTAATAATAGTAAAAGACCTAGTGTGTCTATATTTTCTACAATTCTTGAACTCTCGGAACTCATAGGACTTTTTAACATGGAACTGGAAAAAAAATTAGGATCAAAGAGCAGTATATATAGTGAGCTTTCCACTGCCTAGCGAGCAGCAAAAATATTCAGAATCCTGAGCAATGATTCCCCTTAACCGTTGTAACATAAAAGGATTCAAGCCATAGCATTTGGTCACCTCCCATCCAGGTGCATCCCCTATGAATGATGGTAGTGGTCCCATGCAAACAAGTGTTGCCACCCAGTATAAGCAATTAGAACACATGGAAGCATATCGCAGCCCATAGTTCACTTCATCCCTTGCGTTGAAGAAGTGCATGCACCGAAGAGACGTGTGGCAGCATCTCACAACCCATAGTTCACTCCTACTCCTCGGCATTGAAGACTTGCGCTTGGAAAACATGTGGAAGCATGCCTTTTACTTGGAGCCAATTGTGGGGTTTGCCAAAGATTATGCAAATGAAGGCAATGTGGCACACAGTCGGGACCCGATTCAAAAGTGAGGGGAAGTAGCCTTTAAACGTGCGCAGTGACGACACGTGGAATTGTGGCAGGGGCTGTTTGAAACATGAAGGGAAGAGTTCCTTCAAAAAGTGTAGAGTGGACACGTGGCGAGGGCCGGAGGTCATTCATCAAAAAGAGTCGTAGATATTCATTGGAGGCATGGGTCGATACTTAGCGAAAAAAACAAAACCCGAAGGGAGCTTGATGAATTTTATACTCATACATCCTTCTCAAACTCGAAAAAAAAACTTCCTAGCCTTCCTCAATTACTCTAGACCCATAGGTACTTGGGTTTTTAGTTCCAAAAATATTATTCCATCCCCCAAAATCACTTCTTATGTCAATAAAATAATTAAAGCCTAAATATTTTATATAATTTTGTCCACAATCCCACACCTTTAGATCCAATAGATTATACCTATCCACTAATTCATTGAACTAAGAGTTCAAATATACCTTTTAAGAAACAAACCAACATAGTTCATCTTTTGGGTCTTAGTGAATATTATGCTTATAAAAATTATTTTAGTGAGATACAAAATTAGAACATATAATATCACAAGGTGAAGTGGGCTAAGGTTATATATTTAAGGTCCTAATAGTTCTCTCAATCTCCCACTAGCAATTAGACTTGTACACTCATTAAGACATCAATATATCCATAGTGTGTATAGCTAAATTGACTTAATTAAAATTATATTGCTCAATTATAATAAGAGAAATAAATCTTACATACCAATAAACATCAGATTCACATTTCAATCAAGGTTGTCTCTTCTTGATTTTGTTCTATTTAATTTAAAATAAGATTCATTAAATCATCAAGTTATTAATTATATAATATTGAAGCTAGGATTTACATTGCATTGCATTATTTTTTTCACCCTAGAATAGTTACAAGTAAAACCAATTACAACTGACAAGACATCATGTATCCATAACTTACTAAATCCACTTACCAAAATCTTACCTTCAACAAGGTTGTCATTGCTATCACTTGGAGTCATTTAAATCTACTAGCTTGTCAACCATCACAAACCACCTCAAATATCTTATTAGTTATAATTATACTCATAAGTAGATCCTTCATCAATGATTAACTCATTTGAAAATAATATTAGTATAATGTCATTAACTCGTACTATCAAAGTTATGTCACTTTCTAATTTAATTCAATTACTCTTAATCTACAAATACAATCCCTACTAATTTTAAGATTCAATAAAGTAAAACATTATAATTATAGAGTTGAAATATTTAATATATGATTCATAATCCTTAGAATAATGTCATTAATTGTAAAGAGTGACATCAAGATTATAATGAGAAGAGGCATCCCACAAAGAACAATAAAGAGACATCATTCAATTCTTAATAATGACACACAATTATAACATGATATTTTCAAAACAAATGAAAAAAGAGTACTCTACAAGACCCATTAAAGAAATAAATAATACAACACATTATCAAAATCAAATTCATAATCCTTATCAAGGATAAGATGATAAGATTCATGTCAACTAGTGATAAGATGTGCCACAAAAGTTGTAGGCAAAGCTGGGCCTTACAACTTTACATTTTTGTTTTGTGCAGTTTTGTCTTAAACTGATATTTAATCTCATGAACTCTGAAATATAATTCAACCCAATCAACTCAATTTCATTGTCTCTCATCATCCAATTGGATTCAGTAGTATTGAACTAATAATACATTGCCGTATAATAGGATTTGTAGAAAATGTCCCATGAGCTCTTTAAAATTAACACTCAAGTCTGGTGGGTACTTAAAGTTTCCCTATTTGTTCTATATCTCTTTCAGATGCCATCTTATAAGGAATCTATGAAAGCATGTTCTCAGAGATACTCATTGTCTCATCTGTAAAAGTATTCATTCGACCGCCAACCAAAAGAAAAAGTGTTTACTTGTTTCTGTCTTGAACGACCCATGTTATTTTAAACTGAGAATCTCAGGAAAACCTAAACCAAAACAATTCTATGGTAACCGTGGTCCCAAGATACAAAGAGTAGAATATATTCATTGAATTTTTGCTTTCTGGTAACTATTTCATGGGGACTCTGAACTTCTGGCTAATGGTTCTGATCACCCACTATGGGAACCAATATTCTCCTAGTCTCTTATAAACGTTTTTCAATTACTATATGCCTTTGTGTCAATGGAATATAAATTATTGAGATGATCTCTTTATCTTTTTCCAATCTACTGTTATGTTTCTAGAACAAGTACCAGGAAATAAATAAGAATGTTATGCACTTCTCCTCCAATATCTTTTATGATCTCTGGTTTATAAACAATAAATGGGTCTTTTTCTCAAGTTGGTGTCCAAGCTTTGCATAAGTTCATGGTGGGATCATTCAACTTTTTATTCTTAGTTGATTTACTCAGAGAACAGCATGTATTTTAGGATATATTTAGTGCAATGAATCATCACACGTGGGAATCCTAAATCTATCCAAATCTTTGTTTGAAGGTCAATCATCTTTCAAATCGAATAAAGAGCTTTATTCTTTTGATTAAAACTTTAATCAGATTTGGAAAAACAATGTGTTTAGATTAGTTTTAAGCATAAATATTCTAAATTAGGAAAAGTAATTAAATGCAGATCATATCTGAAATGCAATACACTGCATTTAAAATGGAATAAAGTGGGAAGATGCAAAAATAATTGCTAGAACAAAATATTATGGCATCTCGTCCCTAGGAAATTGGTACACAAAACATCCTTGCCAATGTTAGGGATTCAATGAATTGAAAAACAAGGCTGTTCCATGAGAATCTCATGGGTATTAAAGCTTTTGCCAAGTTCTGTGGTGGAGGTGCTTGGAATAAAAAGGGAATATTTTTAAAGGGGGAGATAATGAGTTATTTTGTACAAAGGCACCAAGTGTATCATGTGCTATGATGAAAAAATCATTTTGTGATCTAAACACTTTATGAATTTTAGATACATGTTAAAATATCAGGCATGATTAGATTTTTACCTAAAAAATATTTGTGATTATACAATTTTTCAATTTATAGAGAATCACATTCACCCTTCTCAATGTTCAATGATAGTTGAAAGCTACACTATTATCCAAATAGTAGTAAGGTCTACTCAAATTTTATGATAATAAGATTAGTCTCACCTGCAAGGATTTTATAGAGGCCATCCGGGGAGTATTTTTTATAAGAAATATATGAAGAAGAGTAAACATAATAATAAAAAGATCTAGAAGCGAAGATAAATGTGACATAATAATCACAAGGGTCAATAACACACAAAAAATTATTGTAACAATGCTTTTATAGAGTTAAAAACCTAGACCAAAGTGGTATGCTTTATCATTAGGATATGCCTTTAGAATTGGACCATAGAAAATCCACTTAGAGATATTGGCGAATGAGAAAAACCCATATGAAATATTATGGAGATCTTGGTAAATTATATGTTTAGGTGTATAATTCTCTTTACAATTATTTTCAAAATAGATTTGAACGTGAGAGAATAGATTTTTTTATACATAAATGAATTTAAAAATAAAATTTAAGCAATCTTGAATTCTAATTTTTGTAAATTTTTAATTATTTTGGAGAATTAGAACCTAAATTTCTAATCAAATTATAATCAAGTGAAAAATTAGAACATTAATTTGTCAATGATGAAATTCAGGTGGTGAATTAGAGCCTAAATTTTTTCATGAAGTTCTAATTTAGGTGAAAATTTGAAAACAAATATTTTTATTATTTTTTGATTAAAGGGAAAATGTAGTGTAAAATATTCTCATTAACCACAAATAAGGTGAGAAATTACTAATTATAACTTAAAGTGTAATTTTGCTAATGAACATAATTAAACCAAGAGATTTCAATAAAATAAAAACAAAATAATTATAACTTATTAATTTATCCATCAAAACTGTAGTTTTTGAATTACATGTTGCTACTTTTGTGAACGAGGAAGGCCAAATAGTCGAGTTTTTACTTCTTCCTAAGAATTATTCTACCAAGGACAAAAACATGGGAGGCCCTAGGAGGAGGACAGAGCCGAGTAAATACGACTCATTGAGAAAGAATCCAGAGCTTTAGGGTTTGTTTGAGCGGGTTGGGTTTACCCCTTACTTTGCTACCATGGAAGGTTACAACGAGCAACTAAGATACAAATTTTTGAACACTTGGAAAGATGGGGAAGTTGAGCTATGTGGCCTCCATTTTATGGTTGATGCTAAGCTCATAGCCAAAGCAACAAGTTTGGCGTATGAAAGAAAGAAGCTGGCTAAGGTAAGCAATGGAAAATATCAAACTTATATTGATAAATTTTTTGAGGATAAAGAAGAGGCTCAGAGATTTCAAAATGGGTACTTAGGGTTTTACTTCCTCCACCGTACCATAATGTTTGCTTCTTTGTAATGAAATACTTTGCATTGGAAGGTCATTTCTATGTGTGAAAAAATATGTGAATTATAATAATCAATAACACACAACAAATGCAATGTATTACATTAAGGAAATCTAAATTAATAACACAATTTGATAAAAAAATTCCTTAAAGACATTCCATCTTCCTCTATTTCTAAAGATCCTGTATTAGTGCTCTTAGATCTTAATTATGCACTGAATTACTGGGATGACACCTAAGAAATGAGAAGCCATTAATTCTAGAATGCAGATACTATGTCTACACCTACATGATCTGATGATTTGGCTAGATGATAAACTAAATGATATGGTGGATGATAAATTGTTGTATGCAGAATGCTAATGAAATGATACAATGTTGAATTACACTAATGGAGATGCTATAAAATTTATTCTAAATGTTGTAAGTAAAATAAGATACATTTAACAAAGAAGCCATGATTCTAATTTACTTGCTAAACTACTATAAATGCTAAGCTAGAATGTGAACTAAGCTCTCAAATGCTAAGATGATTTCTACATAGTAATTGTATGCAATTCTCTCTTATGCAAAAAGTTGTAAGTGAGCCTCTATTTATAGATTTCACAAAGGCCTCAAGTGAGTTGGCAGCAATGGATGATCATGATTCGATTTGGAGAGATCAACGGTGAGAAACAAAGAGGTTAGAGGGAAATAAGGAAGTTGTCCCCTTTAATAGAACAAGCTTGCCAAGTGTAGAAAAGAATAAATGGAAAGGAGAAGCCATGTGTCTCTGAGTTTGTTGAGATTGTTGAGGATAAATGCCCATTTTAGAAATTAGGAATAATTGATCTCATTTGACACATGGTGAGATGGAAGATGATGTGGAAGGAGGTTAGAAGAATATGGAGAAATGTGACAAATTTTGAATTAAAAATTTAAATTTAATGAGAGGGAATTAATCAAATAAAACAAATTAGTTAAAAAAATTTATCTAAATAAATCATGAAGAAAGTGGTTTAGATAGGAGGAATTAAGAAATACGAATTATATAAATAAACTTTGCAATTTATTTATACAGTAGAGGAAATAAATATTTTTATTAATTAAATAACCATTATTTAATTAATATTCTCTAGACCAATTTTGGATGTATACATTTTTCCCCTCTTTGAAGTGATGTGTTTACACATTATTTCAAAGAAAAATTTACCAGTGCTGTTAAAATTTTGACGATGCCCCAAATGGCAATTTTCAAAAGATAACGAATGTATGCCCCCTCGGGAGATAAATTGAGGAATTTTTTATGATTAAAAGATTGTTGATGATTTTTGAAAATTTTCGATGATTTATGATGATGAAATTTTTATTTGATGATATTCCAATGATTTATCTCCCGATATGGAAGAAACGAGCTGCCCTAATTAATTGATCCTTAAAAAAAAATTAAAATATCCCACCAAAATCACACTCTTAATTACCCTTATTAAGAGGTAAAAAGTGAAAAGAGGATTCATTTGTGCATTGGTGATTTGGAAAATTGTGGAGTGAGAGAAACCTTGAGCATTTGAGTGAAGATGGTGATCCCCTACGAGACTCATCGATTTGAGTGGGTGCGGCAACATAACTGACCAACAGCATACGGACCTCCAATACGAATTTCGAAAACTTTCCTTGTGAATTTTGAATCATTTTTCCTGCATTTTCAATTTTGAAATTTAGTTTTTCATTCTTTAGGCGCACACACAACCTACTTTGGTGCATAGGTTAGATTCTTTAGCACATCAACCTAAAGTTTTAGTGCAAAGGCTAGATTTAGCAGCACATTTACAGTCTATAATAGCACATTCACATTTTGGTGTGTAGGAACAATGTTCTAGCGCATCAAAGTATTAGGAAGTGAGTCCATTAGAAATGGTACATAAAATTGTAGTTTTAGCGCATCTACCCAAAGTAACAGTGCATGAGATTTTATGGCACATCAAAGAGGTTTAATAGTGCATCTGAGGAATTCTCTAGCACATTGAGTTAAATGGTGCATTGACAAACTGTAACAGCATATCTAGCCAATTTGGCGGAACGTCTACTCTTTTGGTGCAATGAAGCACTGGTATGGCACATCTAGGACAGAATTGAAGATTTTTTTGTTTTTCTCCTTGATTTTTTTGATGATGTTTAATCGTGTCACCTAATGATTTGTTGTTGATGATAGATTAAATGATTTATTCATCTCGTGATAGGCGAGATGCAATAATGATGATGTTTTTTTGGCCTCATGATAGGCGAGGATAAGAAAAAAAGATGTTTGCGAGATTTGATGAAAATATCACTAGAACCAATAGTATGATTGTGTGATGTTTGATTGTTTTGTTGATTTGATTGATTGATTGATGTGTTGATTGTGACATGTTATAATGATAGGAGATGGATTTAGATAATCTTCAGTCCCAAGAGCGATTCCCATGGACTTGGGAGTTGATTCCATAGCTATCACAGGCTAATGGGGATGTCATTGAGCGATGTGGGTTATCTTTGCTAATTGACATGCCTCGGATTAGGATTAATTAGGGATTGCTGACTGCACTAGCAGAGAGGTGGCATAGCAACCATAACACTTTTCATCTGGGCACTGGAGAGATGACTATGATACCAGAGGATGTCTACAGGATTTTGTGGATTCTCGTGATGGGTGACATTGTGACATATGACCACACCAAGCAGGGAGGTACAGATGCCTTATGTCGTATATTCCATGATGACCATATTAGCGGGTATGAGATGCCTTGGCAGGAGATGTTTGAGAGGTATGCCCCTTTTCCTTCCGTGCTTGCAGGATTTGTCGGTGGCTTCTTATGTCCCAACAAGAGGACAAAGGGATTGTCTTTCGGTTGGGGTTAACTGCTGAAGCAGATGATTCATTTTGGAACCCATTTTTCCTGGGGTTCATGCATGCTCGCACAGTTATATCATGATTTGCATAAGGTAGTTTACCTTAGAGGAGCTAGTCTTTCTGCAGGTGTGACTATATTACAGACATGGTCTTGGGAGCATATAGCGGTGACACATCTAGAGACAGATAGATTTTGGCCATTTGGGAGACCCTACATCTATGGTTATGCAGGCCCAATTGTCCAACATAAGCTAGGAAAATTGGAGTATTGGAGACACGTATTGGATGACTTGGATTCTGTTACCTAGTGGCCATATGTATATTGTGAGCAGTGGGTAGAGGATCATTTGGAGATGCCTTATGTTATCACAGCCAGGTATCTTATTGGATGTACATGCTACATTATCGAGAGATTCTTATTGATGAGGATGCTCAAACAGTACGGCAGAGTGAACGGGATACCATAGGGATTGGCCATGTATGCGTGGAGACAACAAGATGCTACTGAGTGGAGGCTCACCTTATCTTACGATGCCTCATGTGATGAGTATCATAGATTATAGCTAGTGATCTGGGACTACCATCTAGAGATTGTTGATGGGTACATGATAGAGGAGTACTCACAGTATTTTAGTGGGCATCCATTTTCGAGGATCTCAAGGCCTGAAGAAATAATGCCGACATTAGAGGATGATGAGGATATAGCACCCAGACGGAGGAGGTCCAAAGATGGTGGAGATGAGGAGGAGGGAGATAGTGGGGATGATGGAGGAGGTGGTGGTGATGGTGGGGATGATAGAGGGGATGATGGAGGAGTTGATGATAGAGGAGGGGGTGCCCATCTAGCACTAGATGTCAGAGTTCCTCGCAGGAGGTGATCCTTAGTGGTGGCAGCATAGCAATGTGTATAGATATGGTTGCCCTCCCAGTAGCAGTAGCCACATATTGCGGCCTTACATGCTCAGGTCCAGACAGTTCAGGGTCAACTGTCATAGGTCCAGGGACAGTTACAGGTGCAGACACAAGTACTAACACAGGTACAGGTACAACTCTCATAGGCCCAGGGGAAAATACAGAATTTGATGGCTAAGAGGGATGTTGCTAGGTAGTAACTTGGATAGGTGCAAGCCTAGGGACATATACAGGGCCAAGTTACCATGTTGAATGTAGAGAGAGATTCCCTAAGACAGCAGGCGGAGTAGGCTGAGGCTATCACTGAGAGACTACAGTAGGCTACAATGGTTGATGGGACATCAGATTATTTCAGAGAGATTTTCCGCACTTCCCAGGAGGTCGAGTTCTATAGAGGTCAGTATCATGAGTTGGTCCCTCTAGAGTGATGAGAGAGCTTTTCCCAGTCTCGGTCTAGCAAGTTGCAGTCTTAGATAGTTAGTGTGGGTGATACATATTCGTTGCCTAGGGATTAGAGAGATCCTGGTGGGGGTCCATCAGGTGTAGGGGGAGGTATCGGTCTAGGGATGCCAGTACCATCTGGGGGCAACACTACATAGCTCCAACATTTGATGTTTATTGTGATTTGGACATGTATACATTGATGCTTGATGAGTTACAGCCATTTTTTATGGCATACCTCCTCATATTCAGATATCCTTGTACATTTGACATCATTTTGAGATATATATGCAACGATGATGATGATTGACCAGTGTGCTTATGTGTTGATCATGATGGATGCATTTAATCTCATATTATGTATACTATGTGATGTTTTATATGTGATGGTGATATGTTATGGATGCAGCATGTGTTATGATTCTATGATTCTTTACGAATGATGTCTATATGCCCTATATGATGAATCTTATTATGTGAATGGAATGTGCTAAATACTATGTTTTTGTACTTTTTTGATGCAAATATGTATGATGCAAAATATGAAATGGATGGATGGATGATATCATTAATGTAGAAATGGATGAATGGAATGATTAAATAATGATGTATAATTCTACATGTTCTTATGGATCGTGTTCTAAATTATGATGTATGATATGCATGGTACTCTGCATTTTTGTAATTTTTTGGTACAAATGTATGAATGCATGTATGAGATGGATGAATGGAAATGTTTCATTGTGGATGTTTTTGTTATGCAAATGTATGACTAAATGTATATGGATGACAATGATATGATCAATGCTTTGTTTTTTGTATTTTTCATAATGCAAATATATGACTTAATGACTAGATGAATGACAAAATGATGTGATAATGAATGAATGATGTCCTAATGCTTATGCAACTAAAATGTGAATGATATTTTGGTAATGTCAAATGTACTCAATCTGCTAATAATAGAAATAACATCACTTGTAATATTGTACCAGCCTTGGAGAAATCTATAAATACCACTGCAGCACCTAGTATGAATGCAACCTAAACATGCAAACCTAACAATGCAATGTTGTCATCCCAGTAACTAATTTGTTGTGCTTGGTATCATCATTGAGATTTTAAAATGTTGAAAGTGAGTACAAGCATCAATGGTATAATTAGACTATGATGACTTGAGTACTACTTTCATGGCGTTTGATAGTGCAAGTTAACACAAGCATCTAGGTATAATTGGACTGAGATGACCTGAGCGTTTCTTGCATAAACAAACAAGAGTTAATTGTTTTCCTATGCGAATCCAGAATGTCATCAGTGATACTTTGTAGAGCACGTCCCATGATGATTCACATAGTATTAATGATCAACTCACAAACAACAGACAAAGAAAAATATCATTCTCGATCATAGCTTCTCTAGTTCTTGAAATCCTTGAGTTGCTCTCGAGAAATGATGACAACAATCATGATGCAAATAATTTGAACATTTGTGTTAAAGTGATAAAACTGTGATTTAGAGGATTGTCACCAAATGAAATTTGTTTTCAATTGATCTTGTTATTGTTGGTTTAGATGGTTGTTTTTGGTGCGTCTGATTGATGTTCAATGTTGTAGCTCACTTGATTGTTGTGTTTTTACCAAGTTGTCATATTGTTCTTTTTTTTTCAATTTAAAGCTCAAATATGGATTGCCCCCAATGAGTTATGGATTTTTCCCCCAGTGGAAACAAACCAATTATTATGGATATGCACAATGATCGACAAGCCAAAGTGAGACATCACCGTCACAACAGAATATGTACATGAGGCTCAAATAAAGGATGTGGATAGTGATCGTGAAAAGTTGATGGTCGACACATGTTCCAAATAGAGGAAGAAGCCAGCCTATCACAAATAGCACCTGTTGCCAAGTTTTTGCTACTTTCTTTTATTGCACTTTTTTTAGATTTTATAATTTTTTTGTATTTTTCTCTTTTTTTTCTTTTTTTGTATTTTTTCCTTTTTTGATTTTT
>VDFB02124998.1:0-13362 GCA_007258455.2 Sequoia sempervirens | reverse complement strand
TGAAGTCCACACTCAGGGCTAAGAACCACAGTAGCACTAGAGCAGAAAAGGATTTTTCACCTGTTCAGACCTTATAAGGATCTTTTACAACTTCAGGTATATTAAGGATTAAAAGTATAAGACCCCCATATATTTCTGTTCAGACTGACTGGAAAACCTTTGCTTCAGCGTAAGGAGAAATGACAAAAGGTAAAGAGTTCATACCAGGGTGTCCTAGAAGGATGATTGGAGTTTGTAAGGGAAATACCAAGAACATTAGTCCTGCTTTGTCACCATAACCATACAGAAGCACCCATGATCCGCAAAAGGAAAGGAACCAAGAGCAAGAGCAACGCAAACCAAAATAAACAAACCAAAGCAAACCTACCCTAACCAAAGCAAAGCAAAACAACCTAAACTAACTATTTACAAAGCAAAGAGCTGAAAATAGCTCAAGACTGGAAATAATGTTTCAGATACTGCCCATTGACAGGCAGTGGTATGTCTTCTCCCATGAGAGTCCTCAGACGGAAGGCATTATCTCCCAGTATTTCGGCAATCTGATATGGGCCAAGCCACAATTTATCAAATTTTCCATGGTTCCCTTTCTGATCATGAGGTTTATCCTAGTATAGGACAAGGTCAAAAATCCTGAAGGCTTTGACTTTAGCTCTCCTATCAAACCACCTCTTGACCACCCCCTGATGTTTGGAAAAATTCTCCAAGGCATTGTCTCGTTTTTCCTCAAGGTGCAATAAATCTGTTAACCTAGTCTCCCTTATGTGCCCTTCATCATAAAACTGATTTATAAACTGTAGAGTTGGGATCTTGAGTTGGATAGGGAAAACTGGTTCCAGACCGTACACTAAATGATAAGGAGATGTACCAATGGAGGACTTAACTCTGGTACAATCTGCCCAAAGAGAAAACTGAAGCTGGGTGTGCCAATCTTTTGAGTTCCTCTCTAACAGTTTACGGATAACAGTCAACAGGTTCTTATTAGAGAATTCTGCTAAACCATTGCCCTGGGGATAATAATTAGATGCAAACTTCACAACAATGCCATGATCAAAGGCCCAGTTTGAGAATTTCAAAGATGCAAAAGCAGGACCATTATCACACACAACAGCAACAGGACATCAAACCGATTGAGAATGGCAGATTCTAAAAAATTAATTACTACCTCTGATGTGCATTGTCTACAAGAAAAAGCTTCAATCCATCTCGTAAAGTAATCAGTGATGGTGAGGATGTACCTGTGTCCCGCAGAAGATGGTGGGTTGATGGGGCCTATGAAATCCATATCCCATTGAGCAAAAGGTCTTACCTCGGTGACCGGTTGGAGCGGGAGTGCTGCACACCTTTCTCTTGTTGCTGCAGTCTGGCAAGTGTGACAGGTCCGTACATGTTGATGAACATCCTTGAACAATGTAGGCCAGTAATACCCTGCCCTCAAAATCTGATTTGCAGTAGCAATAGCTGAACTATGACCAGTACCGTACTTCTCATGGAACTCGTTCATCACTCTCTCAGCTTCCTGTTTCCCAAGACACCTTAAATAAATACCTTCATGATTCTTCTTATACAAAACAACTCCTTTCAACATGAAACCGTCACTTTTCAACCTTAAGGCTCGCCTCTGTACTGCATTAAGGTGAGCTGGAGGTCGTTGATTCAACAGGTAATACACTATATCATCATACCAGCCGTCTGGGGAAACCTCTTCAACATTATAGTTCTGAACAGATAATTCAGGGCCTATCTCTTCCATAGTCTGGGTGAGTCCCTGCCCTCTTACCAGTTTCATAGGCTGGATCTCAATGTCATACTCTTGTAACATGGTCACCCATTTAGCTCTGCGCTCCCCTAATTCATTCTGCATAAGGAGTAACTTAACTGCGAAATCAGGAACAATTGCAAACACCTTATTTCTGAAGACATAATGCCTAAATTTCTTTCCTGCTCGAACAAGGGCATATTCTTGCTTTTCCACACTTGGGTATTTCAACTCGGCATCCTTTAATGGTGCACTCATGAAAGCAATGGGATGCTCATTCCCCTCGTCAGACTTTTGAGTAAGCATTCCAGCACATGAGTGGTCTGAAGCAAAGGAATAGATATAAAAAGGGTTGCTATAGTTAGGACTTACTAATACTGGAGCGTCAGCAATGGCTCTCTTAATCTCTGCAAAGGCCTCCTTCGCTTCTATAGTCCATTCGATCTTGGCATCTTGTTTCAACATGGCATTTAATGGCTTCACAATTTCATTAAATCCAGTGATGAATTTTCTGACAAAATTAATCTTACCAAAGAAGGACTTCATCTCCTTTTTGCTGGCAGGCGGCTGAATTTTCAGGATGGCCTCCACTCTCTCCGGATCTATAGCAATTCCTTTCTCTGATATCACATGCCCTAACAGCTTTCCTTCTGTTACCCCGAAGATACACTTCTTGGGATTCAAGGATATGCCAAATTCTCTGCATTTTTGGAACACTTTGTGCAAATCTGAGATATGATCCCCTCTGTTCTTTGAGAAAACAGTCAGGTCGTCCATATAAATGATGATGCATTTTCCTATAATATCCTTAAAGGCGATGTCCATAGCCCTTTGGAATGTAGCTCCAGCATTGATGAGTCCAAATGGCATCCTCCTGTAGGCAAAGGTACCCCACTTAGTTGTGAAAGTTGTCTTGTGTCTATCCTCATACTGGACCATCACATTGTATCCTGAATAACTGTCCAGGAAGGAAATCATCTGAGAACCATTAACCACTTGAAGCACCTCGTCCAAAGAGGGAACTAGATAGTTATCTTTTTCTGATGATTTGTTCAGATTTCTAAAATCAACGCAGAGCCTAATTTCTCCATTCTTTTTTCTTACTGGAACCAGGTTTGCCACCCATGTTGAATGCCTGACAGGGAATATGATTCTGGCAGACAACAATTTCTGGACTTCCTTCTGTATTAGTGGTTCCAGTAATGCATTGATAGGTCTTTGTCTCTATCTGAAAGGTTTAGCACCTAGCTTCAGAGGTATAGTATGAGTTATGATGGATGTGTCATAAGTCTTCAAGTCTTCATAACCCCAGGCTACTATATCTGGAAAGTCGTGTAGGGCTTTGATTATACCCTGTCTTTCTTGTGGAGTGCATACCTTGCCAATGAAAATATTCTTAATATTATCCTCAGTTCCCACATTGTGAGTGTCACACTGTCCACTGATGGACTCCTTCTTTGACTCTTGTTCCTGACCCCTAATCTTATCCATATCAAAAATTTGTTCCAACTGCACCATCCCTCTGAGAATAGTGTTTGATTTCAGATTCAACACACCTTCTAAATCCAGTTCTGCTTCCTGAGGCTCTGTTTCATCAATGATCTGTGAAGCAAAAACATCTGTATTTGTGATGAAGTCAAGAATATGTTTATCATCCTCAAACACCTGAAAGTTAGTCACATTGTCTGGGACAGATGGCACAGGAGTTAATTCAACAGTAAACTTCTTCAATCCTGACAGAGATAAAGGCTGCAGAGTGCTTGCTGCTTGAGCCAGAGAATCAGCAGTTTGATTCTTCTTCCGTGGGATCAGTTGGATATTAAAAGCGTCAAATCCCTCCATGAGGTCCCACACTCTATGTCTGTAGTTGGTCATTCTCCTATCATGGCATGAATACTGCTTTCTCACTTGTTTGACTACCAACTCTGAATCTCCAAAAACTTGTAGAATCTTGACCTTTTTCTTGAGTGCCATAAGAAGTCCATGCATTAATGCTTCATACTCCGCTACATTATTTGTGCAATGAAACTGGAGCCTATGAGCTGCAAAGAAATTCTTACCTTTTGGACTAATCAGTTCAAACCCAGCCCCAGCTCCATGCTTTGACTTAGATCCGTCAAATTTGAGAGTCCAGCATTCTGCAGGGGTATTTTTTTTTGTCATATCTTTTAGCTTCCCAGTATTAGAGGATTCTTCAGTTGCTACAAGAGGTTGGTCTTGATAATTTTCTTGCGAACCATCCGTCTTTGCCTTCACAACCTGAGTCGGACTTAAATATTTATGCGCTTGTTCTACTGCTGTCTGGCACAAACAACACTCCAATTCTGAATGGGAAGCATTATGGACTCTGCACCAATTTGGTAAGAGTAGTTCCCTAAAGCTGGTCCTTCTTCCCAGGTGAGTTTGATTTTCCATACACTGTTTAATGAATTCCTGGAAACTGTCTAGTAGGCTGATCTGTCTATCCTCAGATTCTTCTTCCTCTTCAACTGATTCTGTCAAGACTTCAACATGGCTTGACTCTGTCTCAACATCCGTATGCATCGAGTGTAGCATCAACACCTCTTCTACATCTGATTCTTCGTATTGAGCCGATAGCAGGTAATTTCCCATTCCTACTTCTGATATCAGAACTTCTGTTGAAGTCTTTTGGTATTCTGTAATCATGTACTTCATTCTGGGCTCTCTCTCGATCCTGATCTGATTAGGCACTCATTTCTAGGGAATCCACATGTGAGAGTGATCAGTGAACACATAACCATTCAGAGCCTTCATAAACTCTCTTCCTAGAATCAAACCATACGCATCAGGAATATCAGCTACCTGAATATTAATAACCTGCTGAATCCTTGGATCAGAGGCTATTTGCATTTGGATCATGTTTAATTCTCCCACCACATTCACTTCAGTTCTATCTAACTGAGTCACCTTCTTCTAAGAATCAGCAGGTGTAATTCCTAGAGCTCTACAAACTCTAACGGGCATCACATTGGTGGAAGCACCAGAATCTAACAAGCAGTTATGCAAATTCTTACCGAATATACGAACAGAGATTAGGAATGGTGGGGTTTCTGTTTTCCCTTGGAACAAGGTAGGTTGAATATCTACTTGAGCCACTTGAGTCTTATCCTTTTCTTTTCTTTTATCTCCAGGGGGTATGTTAGTCCTATTTTGGGTCCGATTTTGTGCGCTCACAGGCTGGGAGCTGGAAGTTTGGCTGACATGTTCACCAGAAGACTTATCCAATAACTTTGAATTTGCATCATAGGTACCTAAGACAGCCTTCCTAATTGTAGGGAACCTTAACAACTCGAACGCAGAAAGATTTACCTTTAGTTTCTTGAACTCCTCTGCAACATATGAAACCATCTGCTCTTCACTCATATCAGTAGAGATTTCCTTAGATGATTCCTCCACCTTATCCTTGCTAGCTTAGACAACCTTTTCCTTCTGTGGGTCAGTTTGAGCCTATCTCTCCTTTGAAAGGTACTGCTTGGGAACGTGTGGATAAGACGGATTGTTACTAGCATTAGGATCTGGAGGAGTACTGAAGTTGTTGGGAGGAATGGAAGTGGTGAAAGGTCCTCCAGGCTGTGGACGTCTATGGGGCATATCTCTCAATCCTTGTCTCTGAAACATCTGGACTTCCTCAACATAAGGTTCCTCCTGATCAAGAGGGCCATTGTCATTCATTGTATCTTCATTAAACAACCGAGCCACTTCGTCTCCATTACAAATCTAATTTGTTTCATCTTCCTGGGAATCAGGTTCCTCTGGTACATTTTCCTTGCTGGCTGGAAAAGGAGCATGATTTAATACCAGCACAGGAGAATCATATGAGTTGGAGGGAACAATCTTCTATCCATTCACATTGTTCTCTACCTCATATTGAAAAATAGAGGCAGCTGTTTGGAACTCTAGACACTCCAATTCTGAATGCTGACTTGTCTTATGAAGCCTGCACCATCCTGATAGGGCTGCTTTAACCAGATATACACCGTTAGGAGGTTTGTCTTGACTGACCGGCTGGTTTGCAGATTGATTGACAATCTGATTGGCAGGCTGATCTAATGGAGTAGGGACTCCTCCGTTGTTAGGTCCTGTATTCCAAGTTCTATTCTGCCCTTGCGATTGCCTCTTATCAAATCCAGATCCACTACCTTGACTTCTATCAAAATTCTGCCTCCTTTCATTATTGAACCCTCTATCATTGTTGTAACCCTTATCCTGATTGTATCCTCTATCATTGTAGAATCCCCTATCATTACGTTGTCCCCTGTCAGAGTTTTGGCCTTGTGAAAACTCTCTGTTCTGATTGGACTGCATGCCTTTCTAAGCAGCTTGTAACTGACTATTTTGATTCCTGAGGTAAGTCACCTCTAGGTTTAGCTTCTTTATCTGCTCAGCCATTTCATCAATCCTTTCTTTATTCGAGTCTACAAAAGGGGGCCGGCTTGGGTTACTCTGAGGAGGGACAGACATTGTAGCAGATCCCATGGACTGATGTAATACTTCAGAATTTTGTAGATAAGCAGGAAAACTATTTGGCTGCGGCTGATACATGGGCTGGTTAACCTGCTGTTGTGGGAAGTTTGTCATAGGGGAGACTTGGCTCATGGGGTGACCAGGGTGTGGTATCATGGGTAATTGAGGAACTGGGTTCATGATTGGAGTATGATTAGTAAGTGCCTGATTTACTGCTTGAACCTGGCCAGGATGCGCAACTGGCCCTAAAGAGGGCAGCGGTCCAGTCAAGTGTTGTCTCAAATCTGTACTTAGCTTGACAGCCTCTGTATAAGCATCAGTTAGGGTTCCTAGGGGATTCGGTCTCTATTTCAGAAAGGTTGCTGTTAAGCTATCCAGAGCTTCATAATAGACTCCCAGGGCAGTATCATCATCTAAAACATATAGATCTTGCAATCTGGTATATGCACGGTGAAACCTATTATTGAAACTGGATATTGGCTCGTTGACCTCTCTCTTGACTTTGATGAATTGCAAGTACAACTCGTTGGCACTAATGGGTATTCGGAACTTCTGTAAAAAGGCAGTTTCTAGATCATTCCAATTAAGAATTGAACCAGCAGGGAGATGGTTGTACCAATAAAAGGCTTCTTCTCCTAGTGAGTAAGGAAACAACCTGCAGGCGACATCCTCATGGAAAATTCCTCTGTCCTTGAGGCAAGTTTGGAAAATCCTCACATGTTTCTCTGCAGTCCTATTTGGGTCATTGGCATGGAATTTTGAACAAAAATGCTCAGGGTTTTTGGGCATTACATTGTAGGCTTGGAAGAATAGGGGCGATGGATTATTAGCAAGGAAAGCCATTGGTAGAAGTGGGGGAGGTGGTTGTGGTTGGTTAACAACAGGCTGAGGTTGCTGAATGGGAACTACTTCAGGGGTGGGTATGGCTTCAGCCTCTGAATGTGAAGATCTAGATGATACGGGTGAAGGGATGGGTGATGATGATTCTCCCCTTTCTCGAGTCCTTCTTGACCTAGTGGGGAACTGTAGCTCCTCTAAATCTTCCTCCCCTGCGGTAGATCTGGTATTTCTCGTAAACCTTTCTGGAGAGATGGCGTTCAAAAAGTGATCCAATCTGCTCATTCAGGCCCTCCTTCTAGCGCCAATCTGTTGATGGTGTTTTCTGCACAGCAACAACTCAGACAGAATGCAATATTCTATCTCTCTTGAAAGGTTATTTTCAATAATAAATCACTAAAAATCACCCCAAGGTCTCTCGGGTGTTAGGTCATAACAATGCATAAAACAACTCAGATAATTATGTGAAAATGTTGGTAATCACAAAGGGACCTTACTTAAAGCAAACTATATCTTTCAACTTATCAGATCTGACAATATGATGATCTTAAATCCTAAATCTAACCGAATAATAAAGAAACAACAAAAGATAGGGATGCAAGGAAGTGATAAGATCTAAACTACTGCTAGGACAAGCAATGTAAATGACATATATCTGAAATGGACCTATCTCAAATAACCAGCTCTTGTTCAACCCACAATGCAATCTTACAAGAACGGTGCAATCTTCTGAGGAATACAGATTTTCAAATTATAGACATGCATCTACAATCGAACTTAAGCACATTGAATATACGGTCCAGGTTGACTTCACCAGCCTACTACAATCAGATAGTTACTGGGAGTATAGACCAGAGATAGCTACAAACATTCCAAATATGAAATCATAAACATCATTTATCAAACTGAAACTAATTTATTTCTGGATACTAAACCCTAAATCTTCAAGCAATTTAAAAGATAGAACAAAGGAACCATGCAAGATGGAATAACACAAGAGATTGCACCAGGAAAACCACAATGTCTTCAATTGTATTAATCACCAAAATGCTGCAACAATTTGACTGTTCTGATACAATATTTGCTTCAAGAAAATCAAAATACTCTAACTCTTGCTCTTTAATTTCTAATGTCTTCTTGCTAATGTCTAACCCTTACAAAGAGGCAAGAATGCCTATTCATAGCAAATCCCCCCAAGACATGTCGGCCCAGCCAAACATTTTTACAAAATAATAAAAACCGCCAAAACAGGTTGGCCAAGGAAAAACAAACTAAGGCACACATTAAATGCCATCATCCAGGTTGGGTTTTACACAGTCCCCAAGGAAGTCCGGTCCAATGCATGCCCTATGATAATAGGGAAGCACAAATCTCGAAATGAGCATTAACTGCTACTCCCTTTATCTTTCTTCTGAACTTACGACCCTTGGACCTTCAAGAATACTCCATCCAATTCAACAACAGGTGGCAATGGCAAGACCTTGAGTCGGCATTTAATTGAGTCTATTTCTTCCTTGGACCGCTCAACAGTCTTGTTCCAATCTTCCCTACTGGCCATATATTTATCCATCACTGCCATGTAGGTGGCTGCATCATCAAGTAGGTGGCCGGTGACAGCTCCATCAGAATCCGGGGCATAAATTTCATGCCACCACTCCTTCAATTGTTCCAAGCTCAGATACTTGGGAGCTATCTTCTTCCTCCCTGTCATTACCTCAAAGAAGGCAATGCATCCATCATAGACCGCAGTAAGCTCACCGTCAATTGACTTCCTTCGTTTCTGTATCTTCTTCAGAGCCTTCTGCCTGATCTGCAGTGCCTCGAACCATTCCCACGGCTCATCCAACCTGGGGGAAGGAAGGATTCCATCCTTAGCCAATTGCTCTTTGCCATGCTCCAGGATAACCTTCGATTTCTGCAATAGGAGGTCCATATCATCCTTATCCTGAGACAAGATATGCTCTAACAGCTCCTTCGCCCGGACTGCATCCTTTCCTACGATAAAACTTCCCTAATAGCATCATACCCTTTTTGTTTGACACATCCAATGCCCACCCATGGCAGCTTGAGTTGAGGCCTTCATCTTTTCAATCCCGGAGATTGTTTCCTTAGGCAGAAAACCAGGAGTGGCAGAAGAAGAAGGGTGGAGAGATTGCAAAGGTTTCATGACCTCCTCCAAACATTTCCTTAACCTTTCATTTTCCCTCTTCAAATTTCACGGCTTGTCTCGAAGCCCCTCTTCATCCACAACAATCATCGTGATCATCCCTCAAACTCCTCAATATCTTGCTCCATGGATGCAGGCCCGAGGTTGATAGTCTGGACATTATAGTCCTGGCTTGTAACATCCTCTCTCATTTTGTCTGTGGCTAGAGTGGCAATGTGAACCACCCTGTTGTGCGTTTCATCCCTTTCCACCCTTGAGATCACCCTGGCAGCTTTCTTTTTCTTTCCTTTGCCAATTTTTGACAACATCTCATCCCAGTCCAAGGGAGTATCTTCAACAATCACTTGCTTCTTCCTTTGTAAGTTCTTTTCTCCAAACAACCGGGGCTGCTGTGGTCATTCGTGACTCTCCAAAGTTGATACATGGGATTGAGATTTCATCAAGTCAAAAGTACAAGTTACCTTTGCACTTTCCAATTCCCAAATGTTATGTTTCACCCAAGAAAGAGTGAACTTCATCATAGGAGCCATTAGGTCCTCCAATTTTGTAATCTCATCCTCATTCCAATCGATATCCTCGACTGGTCTGTCCTTTATGGCTTCGTAGGCATGGTCCTGGACCAGTTTCCCATCATCATTTAGTTGATCCGGAATCAACTTAACCTTATACTGTCTGATTGCCTCCACAGGGAGCCTAGTGTATCTCTTCTTTCTGGCATCAAGGTCATCTTTGATATTGACCCAATAATCTTCTAAGTCATCTTTGTGCCGGTACTCCCTAGTGGCCTTCTTCTGTGCTTCTCCTGTTACATCAAAATTCATCCTTTTAGAATGGAAGGAGAAACCATATGCTGCCAGTTCTTCCCCTGTAGTATGGGCAGATTGAATTGAGGGGCACATCTCCGCCACACCAATCCCAAGAGGGAAGTCTCCTCCGAAGCCTGTCTTGTGCTTCTCCCTCTTCACCACAGCATCAAATTCACAAATTTGTCTCACAACTTCCAATAGCACAATGTGGTCAATAGGATACCGGGGTAACCTGTAAGGGGCAACCGGGCATCCATCAATCCTGAGGTAGGTGAAGGTAGGGAACTGGATGAACCAGGCTCCATAGTTCTTTATTAGCCCTTTGGCTCCATCGGACAATCTAAGGTGCTCAGCATTCTGGAGTGTCCAGGTAATATGCATCATAAATGCATCATTGGCCCTTCTGTAATCTTTGTGCCCCAGATGCAACTCCGGATAAACCTCATAGATTATATCCTGTCCAATTGTTGCTCTCGGATTCAGGCCCTTGTATGGGTAGGAGATGGCCAACACATATACTACATACGAGGACATAGTGAATTTCTTTGCCTCCAGGAAATTCCTCAACTGTCTATCAATCTCGGTACTGATGAGCCCTGCCCAGTGGTAGTTAGTCCCCTGCCCCATTTTGGTGATCGCATGGACCATCCAACTCTCCAACACGCCTGCACTTTTCAATCCAGCCACTCTACTCAGAAGTGTGATGGCATCATACACATTTGACCTAAACTTAATCCTGTGTAGCTGCTTGGGCAACTTCGAATGATGAGATTTTGGTTTCTCTAGCCATGAGTTGATTAACTGTTGAGCCTTGACTGGCTCATTCTCATAATAGGTCCTGGCAGTGTCAATATTCAAGGCACACACTGAAGGAAGATCTGGCATGCTGAAAGTTTGTGCAATAAAGGCTGGACTAAATTTGGCCAAGACCCTTCCCTCGATGCTCACCACCCTCTGTGTATCAAAGTCGTACTGTCTGGCACACTCCAAGATTAACTCGTAACACTGGACCGCTGGGGGAAAACCTACCACATGTACCAATCCGGAATTCATCATCCCCTGCCTCAAGGCTGACAAATCCTTCTCTGCCATTCTCTGCTTGAACTCCTTGTATCGCCAGGCACCAACATTAGTGTCAGATATGTCAACCCATACAGAAGACACTTTGCTTTCAGGGAGCTGGTTCTTCATGTCCAATCTCAATCGTTCAGTCTCGGAAATAGACGACGCCCCTGCACCACCCTTAGACTTTCCAGCAGCAGATTTGCTTGATTCGGCCTGCACATCAAAAAATCATCATTAGTATTCAATTTTTGTTTATATTTCAATCCAAAAGGTTAACACAAATCATATAGATCAATCAAAATCCACTGCCAACTGCTAATCCCTTGAGATCCAGAAAAATCAAATAATCCAGGAAAATCATGCAAACCAGAAAAATACCGTCGGGGTGGAATTTCGGAGAAATCCGACCCCGACGGATTCCTGCTGCCAAAGCATCATTAGTTAGATAAATCGTTAATGCAAATGAAAAATAAAAAGATAATCACAGAATTAACTCATTGGCAACAAGAAATAAGCATTAAACCATCGTTCCATTAATCCTATCATCGAAACATTAAAAAGGACACAGCCAGACAGGAAATCCAAAAAAATCCATATGGAACAGATTTTCGTGGACAGCTCAGAATGTTCCGGAAATAACCTCAATCTACGGAATAAGCCCAAACCGGGAAAATCCGGAAGCAGCGGAATTCCGCGACGACCTCGGAAACCCGAAAAAAGGTGAAATGCGAAGCAAAATTCAAAAGACCACGGGATCCCCCCTTCCTGAGTTCTAATGGTTTCGAAACTGACAATAATCAACAAAACTTAGGATGCAAAGGATTTCTGACCCTCAAAACTCTCAAAGGATGAATCCTTATATTAGAATAATGATGCCCTAATCTGAATAACCCGACCTCCGCCATTAAAACTAGAGCAAGCTTTAAGGTTTAAAGTATCAGCTAAAGATTTACCTAAAGCACTCAAATCATCGCAAGACAGGGAAGTCAACATGATGCAGAGACAAAATCGCTCAAGCAAAATGAAATCCTTCATTCTGGGCCGAACACCGAGGAAAACCCTAACTCTGCACAGTAGCAAATTTCACACTAAAAAGAAAACAATCCAACCCAGGACCCCGTCTAATGGATGCACACACCGTCTAACGGATAAATAGAGCTCATAGGGCACGTGAAACAGGGTTCTATAATAAAAATTGGTCAAACCCCGACTCTACAAATATGAAATCAAAATCAATCATGGGCCGACCCAAAATTAACAATATCCAATGCAAAAACCATCAATTACCACACAAGCAAAGGGAAGGGCGATGATAACATACCATGGATCAATGCGGATGAAGTTCGAGCCTTAAAGATGACCACGCAGCAAACGAACACATCCAAGCAACGAAAACCAGACACCAACGCTCAAGCAATCCTCATGCAAACGAATCAAGATCGATTCTCAAAGCTCAAATGGAAAACTTAATCACCAAAGCAATCAGCAAGGGAGCAATGAAATTAGAATGTTGTTAAAAATGCCCTAAATCTGCCCTTATACCTGTCTGAACAAAGGTACCCCGACCATTAACGCGCAACAAGACATTTCTAACAAGTCCGGAAACCCGAGCCCAACACGGAATTTTAGAAAATCCCAGGATGCGCGGAAACACAGATTCCGCGGAAATGCAGAAACCAAGAAAATAAGGAAGATCGAGATTTTAGAGCAAACCAGGAAAATCCGCCAGGACTGGACAATCCCGAAGTCAGGCAGAAACCCGGATTCGGAGAATCCTGCCAGAAACGGACAAGGAACCAAGGTCCGGGAAAATCTGCCAGAGCTGGAAAATCCCAGATCCAGTTGAAAACCTGGACCTGGCTTAAAACCCAATTTCAATCAATTCAAACCTCAAGGCAAGGTCAAAGCCAGCAAGATCAACATGTCAAAGCCCTAAAATGACAAGTCCAATAAAACCAAGGGTCAAAGACACCAAAATGAGAGGGTCCCTACGCCAAGTGGGGCGTGTGTGCAAAAATTGCACAACAAATGGTAATCCTATTTCAGGGAATGTGTTTCTCGAAAGCATTTCGGCGACAAACCGAATCAAGAACCTTAACTCATGGTTTCAACTCAGATACCCATCCACCACCCTAAGTCAAAACAAAGAAACTCCCAGCCACTCGAACATTCCTATACCGGGGTCTAAGTGTGTGCACATGCATATATTTCCTACCCTCAGTTGCAAGAAGAACCAGACTTGGTAT
>VDFB02124997.1:0-12062 GCA_007258455.2 Sequoia sempervirens | reverse complement strand
AACCATCATGCTATATTGTATAGCCCATGGTGACATCAGACACCCCGCCCCCGGCCCCATCACCGGGTCTAGGGTCGCCCGAGTCTCCGAGTGGGGGTTCGGGGGCGGTAGCCCTCGAAAAGCGGGGGTTTGGGGGCCTACTTTTTCGCGTGATCACCAAAAAAGGGAAAAATCAATGAAAAAGGAAAAATCCAATTTTGTAGAACCCTAAAATCTGGAGCTTCTAAGCTTGGTAAAAAGGGGTTCGGATGGGTATTTCAGTATGATGAAAAACGCGATTATTCGCAAGATTATAATAAGGTTTTTCACTGGATAATAAAAGTATTGGATGGTTGCGGTTTGGTGGATGTAGCCCGGATTGGGTGAACCACGTTAAATATTTGTGTTATGATTTATTCTGTGAATGTTTTAGTTTCTCTGTTTTGTTTATATAAAATCTGCATTTAATTGTTAGATCTGCCATCTCTAACCCTAACACTTATACCCGTGCCAAAGTCTGAACTTTTATCGAAGCATACAAGATATTTTTGTTGAGAGTGATTTTTTATCATAGTTAATTTTGTCAAATGGAGTAAAATCAATGCTAAACAAATAATCAGGTATTTGTGAGCAAGAATCAAACACACTGAGCCTTAATACTATGTCTAAATTTGAAATAAGAAATTTCTGAGTTGCAACAATTGTAGAGGTTGCAACTAGGGTTTTATTCTTTTGTATCAGGCATTGAAAAGAGATAGTTAGCTTGTATTTCAGAAAATGAACAACAATATCTCTATTTAGGTTTTGTATTAAAACCCTTACTTGAGTAGATAAGTGAAATTTTGAGTCAAAACTCCATAGGCCGAGTAAGGTTTTCATCATGGTGGCCTTAAAATTTTGTTTATCTTTTCTGAGAATTCAAGATGCAAAGATGTGAAAGGCCACAACCACTAATATATGAGGGTTTTTACATATAATGAAAGCAACAATGAAAAATAAAATGCCCATTTTCAGATATGAAGAACAAAGTGAGGCCATGGCCATGTTTATAAGCTCTCAAAACTCCAGAGGCCGAGTTAGCATTTTCATCATGATGGCCTAAGATTCACCCATTTTTCCTGAAAATAAAGAAATACAGAGCAATGGAGGAGCTCAAGCACTCATAGTGAACAAACCCTCATGAAAAATGAGGAACATATGTACAAGTCGCGCCCTACCCATGGGAGTCAATGCACAATATCCATTGTTTTATTCATTTTTCAAACACAAATTCATTTTCAATTTTGTAGAGAAATGAAAAAATGCAGAGCCATAGTCATTTTGTACAAAAAAATGTATCAGAAAAATGCTCAAAGTCATGGCCTGTAACCTTGGAAAAAGCTTTCAAAAGCATCAAAACCTCCAGATTTCAAAACAAAATCATATTTACCTTCAAATTTATGCATCGAATCTTCTTCAAAACCTTCACAATGGCGTATAGAACAGAGATTTTGAGCTCAAAATGTCGACCTAGGGTTTGGTCATGGCGGCACTTCTTAATGAAGTTTCCAGAAGGAAAGTAAAAGAATGAAATGAAAAATGAATATATTTCATTTGTTTTAGGGTTGAATACCCTAGAAAGGCACGATGGAGAAAAAGGCATTTTGCCTTAAGTTTTTATTTAAAACTTCATTTACTTTTTTCATGCGTGGCATATCTCTATGCCTTGTGATTTTATTTTTGAATGTCTTTTGAATATTGCTTAATACTTAGTCTTTAAAACTTTTAGATTTTATTTTCATTTTTTTCATTTTTAATTCAAATGTAAATCTTTATTTTAAAGTGACTAATTATAAATCACTTTCAAATAAATGATATTTTGAATGCAAAATAAAATGTCTTATGATGTATTTTTCAAATCATGGTCAAAAAGAGTTGTAATGAGCTTTGAAAGATTTTGCTTAGATCATGCAAGTAGTTGAGAAAGTTTAGCCAACATGTGGAGCAAAATCAGGAGTTTGGAGAACTATATCAAGAGTTCAGTTTCAGTTTAGAGTTCCAGTTGGTTGAAATTCAATCAAGGAGCAAAATCAGGCACATTACATGAGTTCACTTTTAGTTATAATCCTATTTTGGAGGGGTTTTCAGTTGCATACGACCCATGAGGTTGTTTTGAGTTTGATAACTCTTTATACATGTTTTGAGGAGCTACTTTTAGTTACATGCCTGATTTTAAGGAGAGGAAGGACAACACATCATTCCTCGGAGCCAAAATTCAAAATTTTAATTCTTGGAGTCTTTTCTATAAGTCTTCTTTTCTCTCATTTCTTTCTCTAGTTTTTAGTTTGGTTACTACTGTAGCAAGTGGCACATGCTTTTTAACTCATTTATTATGAGTACTATAGATTTTTAATGCAAATATCTCCTAGTTTTCAACAAAGAGGCTCATTTTCCTTCTCAGATCTATCTTGTGCAAGTATTGTGTGTAATCCTTTAGGTTAGAATTTTGTGATTTCCATGAAATCCTTCTTTTAATATTATTACTTCAATGTCTTGTTCAGGTCCAGTATGTTATAGTGTAGGTTATTGACTGTGTTTCTTTCATTTGTTGAATGTTTGTTATAAAAACATTGTTGTTTTCTTTCAAACAAACTTCAAACATAGAAGACTTTCAGATGAAATATTTATGCAAAACATACTAGATTGAGTAGTGAATCTTTTTAGTTTCATTTGTTGAGTAATCTTGTGAGATTTTAGAAGCAAATTCAAATCATTTATCAGTTGGTGAATCACCCAGTAATCCATTTTTTTAGTTTTTGTATTATTCTTGTTACCTTTTCCACTATTAAAAGCCAGTATTTACAAGAAATATCCAAAGGGAACCAACCCATAACCTGGAGGTCTACCCTCATTATAGGATACCCACAGCTTGAGAGTAGTCCAATGTTGCATGGGATTTAGGATTTTTTCAACTTATCTTCAGGTGCAAATCCCCATGTTAATAATACTCAAGCTCCTCTAGAGTATCGTCATCAAAGGGTATAAAATCAACATCTACCAGAGGGATGAGAAAATTTGTAGCAAGATCATTTGGGTATGGAGAGATATGAGGGTTTCCATGAATTTCCCAAGATTGATTCCAAAGTGTGTGTAGAAGTTGAAAAACCAACTTCACACTCCCCAGGAATCACCTGCATGCAATCACCTATCATGTGCAACATATATCAAAATAAAAAAGATGTTTTGTAAACCCTCAAGCAAGAATGTGCAAGCAAAACCAGAATATTGATTATTGATTGTAATTGATTTACAAATGATACAACAACCTTTGAAAAGGCAAGCATGCAAAAAAGCAAGACATGCACAACCCTAAACCTAACTTGAGCAAAAACATAGCTCAACTAGATAAAGATAACCAAATGCAACCTAGGAATTAAAATAATGCCTAAGTAAACTTATGAAAGTGTAATTAAATAATTAATTACACCAACACCCCACCATAAGTGAAAATTAAGGAGAAGAAAATTATTATGCAAAAGATGAGTTTCGGCAACAAGGCTTGATCAAGGACCCATTTACAAACCCAATGCAAACTAAATCAAATGGGGTAAAGGAGAAAAACACATGCGAACAAAACTCCTCCCCAAAATAGAATGCAAAAAACAATTAAGTGATGAAAGATGGAGGACTCCATAAGACCCCCCAAGGACACCATCCATCACAAAGATACATCAATGAACCCCCCCAGAAGAGAGGAATGAAGAGACCACAGATCCCCCCAGAATGAAGTAGCTCCAAAAAGATTGAAGAAACCGCATCTCCTGAAAGAAGTGAGAGGGAAGAGGCCGTATGAATGCAATCTATGAAAGTGAAGTAGGTGTAGCCCAAGATGTCTCCACAAAAGCAGGTGTGACCTCAACAAATGAAGAAGTCAAAGTAGGTGAAGACTGAATAGAAACCTCCAAATATAAATGATCAACTATGTCCTGCTGCATTGAAATGAAAGAAACCACATCTATAGCCATAGAAGTATCAACAACTGCAACATGAGGTGGAACAGAAGGCTCAAGAACTGGATCCAAAGTGAGAACACCAATGTTCAAGAAGCCAAATGTCTCCTCTAAATGATGATTCACACTAGAAGTGTGATGAACAGCTATAGGAACAAAAGCACGATCAGTAGCAAAATCGATAAAGGAATACAACTAAGATGAGTGATCCACCACCCCAATAGCAATAATTGCTCTACTCTCCAAGTCTCTAATGATAACTGAATCAAGTGTGAAATCCACAGATCTCCCATTGCCTCCATGTGTGATTTGATAGATGGAAAGAAGGTTGTTTGTCAAGTGAGGAACACACAAGACATCCTGAAAGGTGTTGTCCCCAAAACTAATAGACCCCTTCCCTGTAACACTCATGTAAGTATTGTTTCCCATTAAAATAGGAGACATAGTGCAAGGCTCAAAGGAAGTGAACATAGACTGTGAAGATGCCATATGATGAGATGCTCCTAAATCTAGAAGCCATCTCCCTGATCCATGATCTGAAGAAGCACAAAGAGCATGTCCCTTCATATCTGGTGAAGTATGTAAACCAATTGTGCCCCTGTCATGCTGCTTTGAAGAAGAAGAATGAGGGGAAGAATATGATGCAAACATCCTAGAAGGAAAATCAATCTAATGTTTCTGAAGAAGATGCTTAAGCTCATCAAAGTCCTTCTTGTAGCAACTATGTTTTGCATGTCCTTCCCTCTTGCAATATGCACATGGACCCTTCTCCTTCCGAGATGATTTCCTCTTAGAAGAGGAGGATGAATTTGAGGACTCGTTTTGCTACTCATGAGATTTGGAATCCTTTTGCTTATGTTTCTTTCCTTTGCTTGTAGAAGCCTTCTGATCTTTAGGCCCCTGTGATGCAATAAGTGCCTATGATGAAGGTTTCACCGTGCCCATGCTAGCTAACTTAGCTTGCTCTCAAGTGAGAGATGAAGCAAAATCATCAAGAGAAGGCATAGCAAATATAGTACCAAGTGCATCCCTAGTGGCATAAAAGGTAGATACAAAAATTGAATAATCTGGTCCAAGCTTAGAAAGAATGGACAATATCAACTGAGAGTCTTCCTTCTAAACACCACACTGTGACAACTGTAATCTAAGAGACTTGAGTTTGGTGAAAACATCCTGGATGTTGTCAAAATCCCTAGGATTTAAGCCAATAAGCTCATTCTCTAACTAAAACCCTCTCATAGTATCATATTTCCCAAACAAAGACTCCAAAGTAGTCCATATCTCATTTGGTGTAGTGCAAGACTCAACATGAAAAAGAAGATCAGAAGAAAGAGATAGACATAAAGTACCAAAAGCTTTATCACACCTATTAAACCATTTTCTCTTTTCAGTAGCACCTGTAGGTTCAATTTATGTACCCATGGTTACCCTGTACAACCCTTTGTGCTTCAAATGAATCTCCATTTGTTTTTTCCAACCAAAATAGTTGAATGGAGTATGGAGTGAAATATTAAGTGTATCCATGACAAAACATAGTAGAATATACTCTCAAATCAAAAAACAATGCTCTTTGATCTCAAAAAAATTGTCTGATTGCACGTTTCCCAAGAAAATATCTCGAAAAAGGAAAGGTTGAGATAAAATAAGAATATCAAATACCTGGTAAATATTCTAGAAAAATAGGTCTGAGATCTGTGTAGAGCACTGAACCAACTTTCTAATGCCTATTTGTTTTCACAAAACGGAGTCCGGACACAAAAGTTATGCCTCCCGGAGTGAAAAACACTTATGACTTTGATAGGCAAAAAAAGGCATTAAAACAGCAAAAACAAAAAAACAAACCTCCACCATTGGATAGAGCGTCAAACCAGCTTTCTGACGATATTTTGTTTCCAAAAAAAAACCTTTGTTTGCAAAAGTTATGAGAAAATGAAAAAAAGGCCTGTAAAAGGCACTTTCCCACTAAATAGGTGCAAAAGATAAGCCCTCAGGGGCTGGCGGCAGGTCATCCACGTGACCACAGGCCTTGGCGGGGGCTAAATCGTGGGCTCTTGATCCTCTAAAGGACCACGGCCTGGGGCTAAGTGACTTGGTGAGGGTTGGGTTGGGGCTCTCGATCCCCGATATGACTTGGCGCTGTGCATTGAAGCCCACGAGGGCTTAGAAGCTCGGCAGCACTTGGGCTGCAAACGTCGGTGGCAGTGGAGATGTCGGTGACCACCCAGTAGAGAATGAGCAGCGAGTTTCTTTTGAATGGGAGGCATAGGTTTCCTACAAATTTTTTGAATTTTTTTGAATTTTTGGCCTCGATCTGCGTGCCCTGGGGTCATATGGCCTTGGGGCAAATTTTTTTTGCCTTGTCAAACGACTGTGGCCAAAATTGACAAAGTTTATATGAAAATAGGGGTTTTTGGGCACTACAGACTCAATGGAAAGGTCCATTTTTTCCAAAAATGCCTAGAAAATTAGGCGACCCCCAAATCCACAAAAAATTAGCCTGGCTTGAAACCCTTGCACAGAAAAAAAATGTTGTGAGGAAATATCTGCAAATCACGAATAGGTAGCCATAGGTCTGAAGCTCTAATTGATCCGGTGGACATTTTTCAGTGAAAATTGAAGTGTCTCATTTTTCTCTAGAATCTGCACCATCCGAAAGAGCTCGGCGTCCTGGTTCCAACGCAACTCAAACGGAGCGAAAAGGAGTCCGTTTGCACGAGTTATGGCCAGTCAAACCTTTGGTCAAACTGGAATCAGAGGGCGTCCAGGAAGCAAAAAAAATGATGTCATCAAAAGTTTTCGAAATCGGCATCGTCGGGAAGAGCTCGTCGCAAGCTTTCCAACGCAACTCGTTTCGTCGAACCGGACATCGTATGCTTAACTTATTAACGGTCAAAGCTCCTGGTTGACTTGGTGACTAGAAGGTGAATGATGACGCAGGTCCATACAAGATGACGCCGCAGTCCGTACAAACCCGAAATGGACCAAACCAATATTTTCCCGGGCATCCTTGTCAGCATTGTACGGACCAATCGGATCGCGACACGTATCCATCCGTACACCAGTCAGCGGTACACGTCATCAGTCAGCGAGTGTCATCGTCCACGTCATCAGCTGAGTCAGCGGCACACGTCAGCATCCAGTTGGCATATGAGTCAGCGTCTAGTCAGCATCCACGTTGGTGTACACGTCATCGACACATCATCACGCAGTTGGCATCGCAATCAGCGTCGTCGGCCAATTGGGTTCTGCCACGTGGCCTGTCACTCCTCCGGTCAGCGTTTGTTATATTGTTGAGTAAAAATAGCTATCGGCGGGCATGGGACTCGAACTCCCAACCACCCGCGAGCGAAATCGGCGGGCAACCATTGATCCAAATCGTCGGCCGTTAACCAAGTATAGTGGACGGTTAGTTTTGTTGATTTAAAAACTGGCAGTGGCTATTAAAAGCCAGCGGCGGGGGTTGAACCCCCAACCGCCGGCCCACCAAAATCTTAACCGACCAACACACCGCTGATACCGTTTGTTATTATAATGTGTTTGTTTTATTTTATTGTATAATCCAGCCCGAGACCTTAACAAAAAATCCTATTTCTATTGTAAACCACCTAACTAATAGCCTTCAAATGGCTATGAACTAAATTTTAAATAAAACAAACAAACAAAAGCCCGAAAGAAATAAGTAGAAGGGCTTAATTAGGATTATTTAATAATCCTAATAAGGGAGATAAGATATAAGGTGGTTATCTCCAAGATATTATGCAAAATTATGGAAGATTTGCAGATTTTTATGTATTTTGGAGAGATAAGGAGAATATTTTCAAATCTTTTGGTTAAGGGCCAAATTGAGCAAATTCTTTGTATAAAAAGGGGGGCTTGAGGTGAGAGTTGGACACAAGTTTTTTTTCAGGTGATGAGGTCTTGACGCTGAGGCAACACGGAAGAGAGGGGTCTTGTTGAAGAATTTTCAAGCCATTGTTGAATGTCGGAGCCCTGTTATGCTGTCGAACTGATGGTCTTGGTGCATCATTTGTAATCGATTTTGGAGTTAATCGGATCGGTCTCTCTATTGGAGTGGACCCGGAGACGTAGTCACATTCTGTGACGAACTCCGTTATCAATCGTTGTTTGCACTTCTCTTCTTCTCTCTCTTTCTGTCTTTCATTTCCTTTCTTTCTAATCACCTTGTTATTACTTTCATTCTGTTATTTCCTTAAGTTAATTCCGTTTTAATTAACTTGAAATAATCATTGTAAAGCATTGTAAAAGTTAAGCATTTGAATACTGCAATCTAGTCTAGATCCTATACAGATCAAGTTGGTATCAGAGCAAGTTGGCTATTATTGCAGTAGTTTTTCTTTTTGAATGCTAACGAGATCCAGGATTCAGAAAGGCGAAGGCAAGCTCGAAGACTTTGATCCTGAGATCGGGAAGCGTAGAACATTTCCAAAGATGTCAGTTTCTGGAATGGAGGTTCCTGAAGAAATCAGTGAGCAGGAGTTTCGAAGAGCATTCCTTGAGATGAAGGCAAAGGTGGACATTCTTTTTCAGGAGAGACAAGAATGGAAGGCATGTGAAGAAGGTTTGTCGAAGCAAGAAGATCACAAAGACATGAAAGGGAAACAACATGAAGATGGTGGCAAACAACCAGATCATCCCTTTTCTTCTTCTCCTCCCTCTTCTCCTTCCCCTTCTTCTCCATCTTCTCCTCATTCTATTTCTTCTAATCCTTTCAAGATTGGGTATAAACCTAAAATTAAACTGGATGTAAAATTTGATTTGCCTAAATATTGTGGTGAACTTAATGCTGAGAAATTGGATGATTGGATTCAACAAATAGAGGTCTACTGTAGAGTCCAGAATCTAATAGATGATGTTGATAGGATCCAATTAGCTACTCTTCGTTTAGGAGGTACAGCCTTAACTTGGTGGGAGAGTAAGTCTAAGGCAGAAGTTTCACAACATGGTAGAGTCAGTTTAACTTGGGCAGAATTTATTAATGCACTTAAGAAGCAGTTTTATCCCTTAGGACATATGCAGCAATTAATGATGGATTGGCAAATGTTTAGGCAAGGGAAAGGTCAAACTGTCCAAGAGTACACCCATGAATTCAGGAAAAGGGCTATTGCTTTGAATGTTCCTTTGTACACCCAAGACACGTTGAAGTACATAGGAGGTTTGCATTCCTACCTTAGGCATTCCATTTTGGTTTTGAACCCTTGTAACTTGGATGAAGTGTCTGTTCAAGGCAACACACTTAGAGTCAAGGGGTAAAGGATCTTTTATTGATAATGATGTAAAGAAATCTTCTAAGAATGCAGAGACAGGGAAAGGAAAGAAGGCAGCTACAGTTAAGAAGGATGAGAAACTTTCTTGTTCTCATTGTGACAAGAATGGTCATGATGAAGATCACTGTTGGAAGTTGCATCCGGAACTGAAGCCTAAGTGGGCTCAGAGACGTAATCAGAAATAGAAAGGTAAGGAGAAAGCCATGAATGTTGTTATGGATCTTGGTTCAGATTCAGATGATGAGACTAAGATAACAGCGATGGGTCTAAAAGGTAAAGCCTCTATTTCTGGTGTTTCTGTTCATAGTTGTGCTTCTTCTTCTACAGTTAATGATTTCTCTGAAGATGTAAAAAGGAATGAGCTTTTTCATTTAAGGGTTGGTGCTAAGAACAGTAAAATTGATGCACTCATAGATAGTGGATCTCAGGTGAATTTAATTTCAGAAAGTGTTGTAAATAACTTGGGATTAAGAACTACACCACATAAGAAACCTTATCCACTAGGTTGGATTTGTGAAAATGATAAGCTACAAGTAACGAAACAATGCACCTTAAGGTTCACAATCACTAGTAAATTTGCGGATGAAGTTCAGTTTGATGTAGTTCCATTGGATATCTGTGGGATAGTACTTGGAAGCCCTTACTTATATGACAGAAAAGCAATCTTCTATAGGCAACAAAATCATTATCATTTGTTTAAGGATGGCATTCAGTATATAGTACATTCTCACAAGATTAAGACTGATCAATATTTTGCAAATACAGGACAGTTAAAGAGGGTAATTAATGCAAGTAAAGAGTTAACTCTTATGTCTGTCAGTACAGGTGATTCTACACTTGAACTTGGAGTAGCTAACCAGGGTCAGATGTTGCAGGATGCACTTGCAGTACAGCATGAGAAAATGATTATTGAAAGCATTGATGGATCCTTGGGTAATAATGTTCCTGTTGTAAATGATCGAATTATTGTTGACTTATTCTCCTTCATTTATGCATTGGTTTTCAGCTTGATGCTAGTCAATTTTTGTTGGTTAGCGGCTATGGCAATTGATGTAGATGTTTATGGAAGTGATAACATTATGTTTATGTTCAACAACATTGTTGCAGTCTTTATTGTGCTTGTGAGCCAGGTTTTCAGATGTACAGAGGATACAGGACAAGTGGGGAGGCCAAGTCCTCACTTATTGTCAGAGTAAATGCCACTTTTGGAGGTCCAAAGGTCTTCAAGTGGGGAGGCCTGATCCGGTGGACATTTTTCTGCTGAAAATTGAAGTGGCCCCGTTTTTCTCCAATCTACAACGTTCATCCGGAAGAGCTCGGCCCCGGTTCCAGAACGTTAACTCAAACCGAGTTTAAAAGGAGTCCGTTTGGTGTTTGTTACAGGTCACCAAAACCTTTACAAACCGGAATCGAGGGCGCCCAGAAGCCAAAAAAATGATGTCGTCAAAAGTTGTCGAAATCGGCATCGTCAGGAAGAGCTCGTCGCAAGCTTTCCAACGCAACTCATTTCGTCGAAATCCGACATCGTATGCTCAACTTATTAGCGGTCAAAGCTCCTGGTTGACTTGGTGACTAGAAGGTGAATGATGACGTCAGCGTCCGTACAAGATGACGTCAGCAGTCCGTACAAACCCGAAATGGACCAACCGAGATTTTCCATGTGGCATCCTTGTCAGCATTGTACGGACCAATCGGATCGCGACACGTGTCCATCCGTACACCAGTCAGTGGTACACGTCATCAGTCAGCGAGTGTCATCGTCCACGTCATCAGCTGAGTCAGCGGCACACGTCAGCATCTAGTTGGCATATGAGTCAGCATCTAGTCAGCATCCACGTTGGTGTACACGTCATCGACACATCATCACGCAGTTTGCATCGCAGTCAGCGTCGTCAGCCAATTGGGTTCTGCCACGTGGCCTGTCACTCGTCTGGTCGGCATTTGTTATATTGTTGAGTAAAAATAGCTATCGGCGGGCATGGGACTCGAACTCCCAACCACCCACGAGCGAACTCGACGGGCAACCATTGAACCAAATCGTCGGCCGTTAACTAAGTATAGTGGACGGTTAATTTTGTTGATTTAAAAACTGGCAGTGGCTATTAAAAGCCAGCGGCGGGGGTTGAACCCCCAACCGCCGGCCCACCAAAATCTCAACCGACCAACACACCACTGATACCGTATGTTATTATAATGTGTTTGTTTTATTTTATTGTATAATCCATCCCGAGACCTTAACAAAAAAGCCTATTTCTATTGTAAACCACCTAACTAATAGCCTTCAAATGGCTATGAACTAAATTTTAAATAAAACAAACAAACAAAAGCCCGAAAGAAATAAGTAGAAGGGCTTAATTAGGATTGTTTAATAATCCTAATAAGGGAGATAAGATATAAGGTGGTTATCTCCACATATTATGCAAAAATTCATGGAAGATTCGTAAGATTTTATGTATTTTGGAGAGATAAGGAGAATATTTTCAAATCTTTTGGTTAAGGGCCAAATTGAGCAAATTCTTTGTATAAAAAGGGGGGCTTGAGGTGAGAGTTGGACACAAGTTTTTTTTCAGGTGATGAGGTCTTGACGCTGAGGCAACACGGAAGAGAGGGGTCTTGTTGAAGAGTTTTCAAGCCATTGTTGAATGTCGGAGCCCTGTTATGCTGCCGAACTGATGGTCTTGGTGCATCATTTGTAATCGATTTTGGAGTTAATCGGATCGGTCTCTCTATTGGAGTGGACCCGGAGACGTAGTCACATTCTGTGACGAACTCCGTTATCAATCGTTGTTTGCACTTCTCTTCTTCTCTC
>VDFB02124996.1:18127-63226 GCA_007258455.2 Sequoia sempervirens | reverse complement strand
AAGGGAAATCCATGAGGGGTGGCCCAAAAGGGCGGGCCTGATGGGGTCCATAGATGCTAGTTTAAAACACCTAAGTAAAACAACGAATGGGATTCTGCAAAGACTCATAACTTTGAAAATTTGAAGGGGAAAAAAATATGGTCAACTCAAGATGACTTCCTTAAGGCTTGCTAACCATTATGAACACCAAATAGGGGCACACAAAATGAGATGACAACAAAAAAAACCTAGTGAGGGGAAGGAAAGAGAGGGTCACCATTCTAAATAGGGTGAGTGTGTTGAGGGCACAACAGATACCACTTTGGGTTTCAGTCCCCATTGAGAGAAACTCCCCCTACTTGCAAATAGTAAACCCTACACAGAGCAAGGAATTGACCATCATGCACATTTATTACAATCACATAAACACTAGTTAGGACAACATAAACCCAGGTCCCAACCCATAGCCACAATTCAACCAGGATAAATAGGTAGTACAAAACTTAGGGTTTTCATTTCACTCAATACACATATGCATGCCTTTCAATAAAATATCATTACAAAATCACATGAATGCATACATAAATAAGATGTAACACCCTTAGGGATTGTGTTCAAACAATGCACTTGACCAACAACATAGCCAAACCACTTCATGGTTAAACAATTATAAGATCTATACATACAAATATACCCCCTCCTAGGCCTCTAGAAACCAACATACTAAACACAATTCCCAATGGCATAAAATATTACACAAACTTTACACAAACGACACCCAACTTTCAAAAATTGCATAAACTTTTAATCCAATAATCCAAACACGTTGTTTAATACATCAATTAATCCTAAATATGAAGATATTTCCTTAAAAAAGACATTAATTCAATTCTCTGATCACTCATTTCAACTTAACCACTTAGTTCATTATTTACAAAAGGGATCTTAAGCATTATGGTGGTAACTAATAACTCATTACTTGTTACTAAGGGATAATATAATCTCTCTTTTCTTAGACTATGCAATGGCTAAATCAATAAATAAGATTTACATATCAATAATGATAATAAGATAGAGCTATCTATTTACACTCAAGAGTTATACAAGATAATGAAAATAATAAGGGAACATGCGAACAACTAATCAAATATCTAAAATCACAATTACAAAAGTAAGAAAAGAGATAATAACTAAAAATAATTAAATGAGGAATAGAATCACAATCCTTTCAAAAGCTATTTGTATGAAGCAAAAATAGATTTCTATATATAAATGAATCATCAATTTTTAGATTAACTATATTTTAGTTTTTTTTCTAACTAACGATGCAAGAACCACTCATATTCACTTGACACCCAAACCACGAAGAGCACATTTCCAACTCATCAAATTGCATTAAGTTTATAAATTAAAATCAACACTAACCATTGTTCCCCTTTTAGAACCATAACATGCATGGATAAAGATTGTTTGAAATAAGTTCATATTATAAATAAATGAACACAATTTCTACCTTAGAAAGAATGGATTATTAGAATTTGGTTGAAAAGAAAGAAAATTAATATTAATATACAAATGATAAGATCAGATCTCAAATAATACCCAAGGATCTTTTAAAACATTTATTCCATAATGCTACATAAAATACAAATAAAAACTACTAAGCAAAACTTTAAACCACTAATTTACTAAAATAAAACTTTAAAACTCGAGTTGCATTATGATAATAAATTTAAAACTTTACCTTTTCCCTTTCTATAATCATATGTTTCATAAACTAAGATTATTATCAATGCAAACATAATAGAAATTTTCTAATATAAATCACATATTTTAAACGAATGTATGCTGCAATTGCAGCGATGATGCAACACTGAGGAGGCATGCAACCTATTGATAGAAGGGCCTCAACGAGATCTCATCTCAAGGAGTGAAATGATAGCAGGATTTGCACTAATTGAGTTTTTTGAAAAGGCTTAAGAAACATTCAGGAAATGCAATTGGAAGGTGTACATAGACTTCATGCCATGGAATACAGTGATTGCAGGATATGCCTCAAAAGAACACACTTCGATATTGGAAACTAACCTAGCACTAATATCGGTGAAACAACAGGAATATTAAGAAAAATCAACGGTTTGAAGAATATCAATCTTCACAGTTTTTTGCATTAGATAGTTGTGACGTCGTGAAAGAAATGTAACGATGAAAGGGGAAAAATAGGTAAGTGGGCGCTCAAATGAGGAAACCAGAACCATGAAGACAAAGAGGCTCAATGTGCAAACCCTAAGGGAAAACAAAAACCAAGTAACAATGATAAAGAAATAAGTTATTCAAGAGCCATGGTCCATGGAAAATAATGACAATGAACCAGCCAAGGGACATACACAGGCCAAAACAAGAATTCTATTTAAAATGAAGGCGACTCACATATCTTACAAATTTCCTTATAATGTCTATCTCAAAATCATGTAATTAAAAGGAAAACAACATTGTAAAAAATTATAGGTATAAATACAGAACTAAAATAGCCACAATCGAGCCAAAGAAAGGGGTAAATTGACAATAAAAAAGGTAGAGGCAACATAGTAAAAACCCCTCCATTAAGAATTCAACGCTGACTCAAGCTAACATTGAAAACATGGTAAAAGCATCAATTACCAACTTTAGTACACAACATAGATTTTTATCAGCACCCATTTAAATGCAATAGCCTATCGATACCCAGAATTTTAAGTTTCCATTTATGAACAATTAAAAATTAGATCATAGTATCACCTATAAAGCAAAAGAAAGAGTTTGTTACCTATATTGTTTACCCTAAAACTTTTCTAGAAACCGCAAGGTAGAAAATTCTAAATAAGCCAATTGCAAGAAATTTTAAATGTGTGAACAAATCCACTACCAATGGGCTGAGCTTAATAGATTTATTGATGCAAAAATTTATTCACGTTATAACCATGAAGAGAAATATTTAGAAATTCTAGATTCAAGGACAATGCAGACACAATGTGTGCCCCTAAATCCTAATATGCAAAGATGTGCAAAGAAACAAAAGAGGACCAAATATTCAATGACCTACACTTAGATGTACACCCTCAATGACAAATAAAAGCTCAGAGTTGAAAGAGATAAATCACATATCAAAGATTAATTTGGTTTCTCCAATAATTGAAATTGAAGCTTAAGATTTTGTTGATTTGCAAGAGACTTTCTTTGCTCGTGGGTATGATTCTTCCCAAAGATCATTACAAATCAATATATGCACTTTCATGGATAATATGTTGATCTATAAATATCCTCACTCTATATCTCTATGTAATGGAAAACATGGAACATGTAACCTAATTGAGTTGTACCCAATCACACAATAAATTTTGACTCAAGCACCCAACTTCATAAATATTGCGAAGCAATTAATTGGCGAACACCCGAACACCACATTCACTTAAGCAATGAACCAAAAGAGGCATACAATAGAATTAGTAAATATATAGTTAGGGCAATTCAAATTCACAAAGGAGGAAGGAGATCATACCCGATACTTGAATGCGTTTGAAACTACATTTGCAAACGTTACATCACAAAGCCTCAACAGAGGTTCCATCTTTTCTTTTTTTTTCCAATAGCCCATCCATATCCCCCAATACCATGCAATGTCCTCCCTTTTTAAATTTCTCGAGTGCCTATTCCCTCCAAGACATTTTTAGGAAGAAGAATGGTGTGGTTGTATGGGAATTCCAACCAACTATTTAACAGATTATAGTTAAGATTTGATTTATTAAATTAACCTTCCCAACACACTCAATAATTAATTTTAAATTAATTAAAAGCTGAGGCAGGGAGGTATTTTTCCATTGGCCAATATGAGAGAAAGAGTCAGATAATTAGTTGAAGAGTTGACTCATAAATATGAGTAGTGTTTTCAATAAGAATTATCTTCATGATGCCGGGAATGTTCATCTTCTAGTTATTCCTCATTGTATAGGTGAGGCCACAGAGGGTGATCGGGTACCGTCTTGATAAATACTATCTCAAGAGTCGCTCGTGCTCAGCAGCACTGTGGAGTTTTCTCCAAGGTTGGCTCGCTTGATTGTTATCTATTTGTAGCTCTTCAGCAGTGTTGTGTTTATGAACCACCACAGAGCCGCTAACCAGCATATGACGGTTCATACGCGTCAAATACTTGCCGGCTTGCGAATGGTATCATCTCAAGCGGCTTAACCTGGGAGAAAACTCCCCGTTGCCTGGAGCTGGAGTGCGATCGACGGGTGACCTCCTTGTGACTTTGTGACCAATGCTTCACCGTGAGCATCACCTAGATGCAATGAGTGCTAAGTGGACCACCGGAGCATCAAGGAGAGGGGTTCTTGCTGAAACACGCCTGGCGAAACATGGGTCAATGAGAGACTGAAACAATGGTTATATAATTTAAAAAATGTCGAATATATATCACTTATACATACTATTTTAAATTAAGATTGTCTAAATTTTATATAATATTTTATTTATTTATCTTATTTTTATTTATTAATTTTAAAATTACATTATAAATTTATTTTATTATTAGCTACAATTATTTATTTATATATATTTATATTTTTTTATCAAAGTATACCCCAATTTATTTTAATACATAAAATAACCAAATGCATATTACTAGACAATTCAAATTAAATAAACCAAATCCCAAAACAGTTACCTAACCACTAACCAGGATCAAAAAGCAAAACTTCAAGCAACACTAACTGACTACTGACAATACTGACAATGTATCAACCAAATACTCATCCTCTTCGAGGATGATGGCTAGGGTAGGGGACCAAGTGCTATTTTTGATCAACTGATCCATTAGGTTCAAGGCACACTCAGACCTATTGATTCAGGTGGTGTCAATGTCTGGTACTTGCAACCTATAGCACACAAAATGGTTGTGAATATACATGTACATGTAAACAAACACACTGTGAAAGGGAATCACAACATCGTAGGTGCTCACAAGTGAGTGATACAAAACTATCATTTCCACTCAATCACATCAGAAGAATAAGACCCAATAATTTAATCAACTCATAAATAATAAGCTACATAGCAATCAGTATAAGATCAATCACATGATAATCATATAGCAATCATGATAAAATAGTCACATAGTGCTCATGATAGGGGGAGTCCTCATAAACAGAGCAGATCTCCAAAGTCACAAATAAAACCATATACTAATCATAACATGTGCATGAAATCTCAAGTACCATAAGTGTCATCAATGGCATCATCAAACTATGAATCAAACATCATATAATGTATCATAATGTCTCATCATAAAACAAATCAACTGTCAACCTTTCAGGAAAATAGTATGAGAGGCACTACATATCTATTTTGAAATGGATATATGTTTCCTTTATGTAGTTTTTTAATATATGGTCGGGTCCAAGATCCAACCATATATAGTTATTGGCAATATTTTTTGAAATGTAAGGTATCATTTGTATAAAATTATATTATATAATTATATTATAATATAATAATATAATATTATATTGTAAGTATTATATAAAAATATTATAATATAATATATATATTGTATTATAATATAATGTTATATTATATTATATTATTATAATATATTATACTATTATATAATATTGTATTATAATATTATATAATATTGTATTATAACATTATATAATATTATATTATAATATATTTAATATTAAAATATAATTTTTTTTAATAAAAAGAAGGTAAAAACTTTAGTGAATCAAGCAAACAATACAAAGCCATGAAAAAAAAACCACCTGCTAGGGGTCAAAAGCAAAACCATCAAGCAACACCCAAAACACATCTCATATCCTCTACAACCAAGTCCTCAAGCTCACTAGAAAGACCATCCAAAAGATAGCTCTAATCATCCACTTTCTAGTTTCCCCTCTACTCAGAAGCCCATTTAGCAAAACCATCTACTACCTTATTCCACTACCTAGGGACATGGTGAAAGGTGATAGAGTCCAAGGACTCCTCAAGGGAGGTGATCTGTCTACCCACTCTAGCCAGCTACAAGTTAAGATCCTCCAATTGTCACTTGTCCAACAAATCAACCACAATCTAAGAGTCTGACTCAAAAATTATCCTTCTCCAACCTAGGTCACAAGCCATTTTCAAAGCCAAGAGAATATCCAAGGCCTCCATGAAATTATTAGAATGTTGTCTGTAATACTTTGAAAAGAAGAATACAACACTCCAAAGTAGTCCCTACCAATGCCCCCAACCCAAAAATGGCCAAGATTGCCTCTAGAGGACCCATCCATACTTATCTTCAACACCTCCAAAGGTGGAGGCATCCAATGGCCATCTCTTTGAACCTTCTCTCTAATACGTCCACCAAGGCCAAGCCTTGTCCCATCCTTGGCACAACCAAAAAGCCCCAAGATTTGAACAATTATCATATCTCTAGGGTCCACAAGGGTTGAGATATCACACCTAGCCATCAAAGTCTCCTACAGAACTCCTAATATCCTTGTCCAAACCTACATCACCTGAAGCTTCTTATCCAAAAAAATCTTGTGATCATGCTCTAGCTAGATCTACCAAATAATGAAGTTGGGACCAATTAGCCAAGCAGCATGAAGAAAGGAATTCTTAGTTGTAGAACTCCCCAACCTACTACAACAATCCTTGAGAGATGAAGCATGCCAACATCACTAATTCCAGATATCCCACTAGAAGTGCCAAAGCACCCTAACAAAAGGACAATGGAAGAAAAGATGGGAAGTATTCTCATCATTGTTCGAGAACATAACACACATGGAGAGGCCTTGAAATCCTCACTTCCAAAGATTCTCCTAGGCCAAGCATCTATTATAAATCACCAACTAGGAAAAGAGGTTAAACTTGGCCCAAGAGAATTTTTTCTAGATATGCTTTCACCAGGGGACCCCTATCCAGCCAAACCTCTATTCATCAAGAACCTTATACCCAAAGGCCATAGGGAATTTTCCTTTCTAGTCCCCTCCCCAAGCTAGAACATCTCTCTCCAATAGGGAGCTACAAACCCTACCAGCCAAAATGAAAGCAAGCTCCTTATGATCCTTTGTCATACCTCCAAGCAGCCATTCATGAGGTTCCTTCCACCTATACACCAAAGCCTGGTCCAAAAATTATGGGGATTTTAAATCTACCACATGAGTCTAGCCTACATCTAAAAAAGTGTCTACACATGTCCCACAAATGAGGGTGAGTAGACATAATAGGAGGATGTCCATCCTATGAATCAAACTAGAAGAGAGCCTCCAAACCCCTACTACAAATCTAGAATAGACCTTGTTCAATCAACCTGGCTCCGCTCTTGAGGGTGCTCAAAACCATAGATCCCTTGCCCTATATATTGTATCTAGGAACATTATCTCCATCCACAACCCCAAAATATTTTGAGGTGAGGATCTTAGCCCAATTTTGTTGATGCTAAGAACACCATCTCCAATAAAGCTTAGCTTCCAAAGATTTCCCATTCAAATTAAGCCAACACAACCCAAGACCATCCTCCTACTTTAGATGAAAAGCTACATCCCACTTGACTAGACTCCACTTTGTTTCTAGGATATCCTTGATGCCACCACTACTACATGAAATCCAATTTATTCTTATGGATAGAGATGCAACTATGCTGGAATGGCCCTAAACTAGACATTTCTGGGTGCCTACAAGTGACAAGGTGATTTGGAATTTTACCTCGCTCTGCTAAGCTCGCCTAATCAATTAGTGACCAATATTATTATGGAATGTATTACTACTGTTAAGTACTCTATTTTGGTGAATGGATCTCCCTATGGGTTCTTTCATGATGGGAGAGGAATCAAACAAGGAGATCCCCTATCTCCCTATTTGTTCATAATGGTGGCAGATGTTCTAAGCAAGAACTTCTCTAATATGTTGTTGGAGGGGTCCATAAAAGGAATTAAGGCTGCTACCACCCTTGAGCCAACAGTGATCCAAAAATTTGTGGATGATACTTTTCTATTTGGGAAAGCCTCAGTTTTGGAAGCCAGGAAATAGAAAAATTGCCTCAACAATTATGCTACTTTCTCGAGAAAATGCATTAACTACAATAAAAGCATGATTTACCTCTTCAATAGCACTCCTAACCTAAAAAATTGAGTGACTGTTGTTTTAGGCTGTTAGAGTGGTTATCTCCCCTCAGTTTATCTTGGGCTACCCCTAACTATCAAAGAGGTCACTCCTAAGTTTTGGAATTTATTTGTTGGGTGGAAAGGTTCTTTACTCAACCATGTTGGTAAGCTTTAGCTTCTTTCTATTGTTCTTCAAGGTATCCCTATCTATTTTCTATCCATATTTAAGATACCTAGATATATTGTTGATAAATTGGAGAAAATCTAGAGGTCTTTTCTCTAGTCAAGCATTGAGGAGAAAAAGAAACTTGCTCTACTTAAATGGGATAAGATCTGCCAACCAAAAGGGTGTGGTGGTCTTGGGATAAGAATCCTTTCTAATTCTAACAAAACTCTTATGGCCAAAGTGGGTTGGGATCATCTAAGGGATAGGAAGGACTCGTTTGAAATAATGAATGCCAAATACCTTTTGAACCAATCATTGATTGACTGCCTTTTGGAGGCCCACCCTACATGATTCTTGGTTTGAAAGGGTATCTGTAGTCTTTTGAACCTTATGAGGAATGGGATTAAATGGAAGATTGGTAATGGTAACAAAATCAGATTCTGGGAAGATTCTTGGTTGCTTGACTCTCCCTTGGACTCTTCTAAGTTCAAGTTTCTTAAGGATCGGGCCCAACATGTGTTGGTATATATATTAGTGATTATCTTCTTCAACCCTTAAGATTTAGGAAATGGAATGACATTAGTTTTTTTTGTCCTTTATCTCCTAATCTGTGTCTCTTAGCCAGAAAGCTGCAAGAGTTACTCTCTCTAACCAAGATACCCCCTACTCTCTATGAGGATGAGTTCATTTGGATCCATAATATTCAGGGTGATCTTACTGTTAAAATTGCTTACAAACAACCGACTGATTAGGGGGTGACCAATAATCTATGGAAAAAGGTTTGGAATAGATACATGATACCGAAAGTGAAATTTTTCCTAGTGGATTGTATGTCATAAAAAAATTCTTACTCAAGATAATCTAAGAAAAAGGGAATTCTAGATCCCCAAAAAATTCCTTTTATGTAAGTGCAATGAAGAATCTATCGATCATCTATTGTTACACTACCCCTTTGTTGTTGAGGTGTGGGAGCTGGCTTTTAGAAGATTAGGGATAAAATGGATTATGTGCAAGGAAATCACATCCTTTATTTTGAGTTGTTCTGGACCCTTTTTCCATCCACTAACTAGGGAAATATGGAATCAAGTTCCTCCCATTATTTGTTGGTGCTTATGGAAAGAGAGGAATAGTAGAATATTCAGGAACTCTCAAATGAATCTAAAAGAGGTGTTTAGTATAGGAGCTTGACTCGTTAGGGAAAATATCTCTCTCTTCAAAGGTAAAACCCAAAATAAAGGTCCCACTAAGTTGGAAATAAGCATAGCTAAAGTTTGGCATTAGAACCTGCATGCCAACTCGTATGATAATTCCAAAATTTTGGCTAGGAGAGCCACTATTTGGAAACCCCCTGATAGATACTAGTTTAAAAAAAACTTTGATGGGGCTACTAAGGGAAACCTGGGTAGAGCAAGCATAGGATTTGTTATTAGAGATCACAAAGGAAAGTGGGTGGCTAGTTATTCTAGGGGGATTGGTCAACATTCTTCTATGATAGCAGAAGCTAGAGTGTTGTTAAAGGACTTACAGATTACGGTTTCCTTGGGGATGGAGAACCTATAAATTGAAGGTGACTCTAAGTCCATAATTTTTGCTATAAATTTTGATAGGCTCCTAGGGTGGAACAATAAGGATATTCTTCTTGACATCATATTTCTTATGGCTAAATTAAAATTAAAGGTGGCCAGTCATATTTACAGAGAGGAGAACCTAGTGGCTAACATCTTAGCCAACTTTGGCTCTCACTCAAATTTATCCAAATGTTGGCATGATTTAAGTCTTCTTCCACCAAATATTCAGATTATTATAGTTAAGGAACAAATCCCTTTGACGACTCATGATGGAAACATAACATGTGCTTAGCTGGATTCTTGGGGGGTCCACAAGCTTTCTTGTTGGGCTTTGTGGTCTTATTGTTTTGATGAGATGGATGATTAGTTGTATTGATGGGATGGATACCAAGTGGTTTTTTTCAAATTATATATTAGAGCACGTTTGGAATAAGGAAATTATTTTTTACTATGGCAAGTACTAGTTGATTAACTCTAAGTTGGACCATACTTTTTGTAATCTCCTTATGGAGATTTTCTTAAGATTATGGATTTTCAAATTCTATCTTTTTGAATTCGATGTGACTTGTAAATATGAGACTAAGCTCCTATTTGGATTTTCCTTACCTATTATTTTGGTTCTATGCCTTATAGCTTTTATCTATGGTATAAGTAAATTTGACCAACCTCTAATTGCTATCCCTGCGGATATCCTACCTAGATTTCAAAAAATTTGATAAATGGAAGGAAATCCTTTCCTGCAAATCATGTCCTTGGTGGTGCTTAGCCATTTATGTGAGGAATTCCTCATTAAATCCTATGCCAAGATTGTTACCAGGAAATTATTAACTCATGTGTGTGACCTATCCTTAGGCTTGATTCCCAAATATTTTCATTTGTGGCTTAAATTCCTTATTGTGGGGGTTATTTTTCACCTTGCTATTTTCTCTAACTTTCTAGTTTTTTAGGGTTCTTGGTTTTATTGTGAGTAGTGCAGAATCATGGGGGGGATAGAGTGCAAACAGAGCCAAATAATTGCAATGATTTTTGCAATGACCCACTTGTCTGGCATATTGCATTGAAGGTGGCATTACTCCTCTGATGGAGACACTTGTGGGCCATGACCCTAATCTGTCAACCCAATTCGTCAACTCTTGGAAGAATCAACATGTTTCTATGGGAGGCATCTCCTTTACGGTGGATGAGGAATTGATAGCATAAGCAATGGGCCTCTAGAGCTCTGGCATGAAGCATCCTAAACATTTGAAGACCTAGGACAATGCTAGTATGGACAAATTCATTGTGGGTGATGAGAAACTAATGCACAACTAGTTTGGGTTCAAACGGGAGGCTCTTCCTCAACCATGGAACCAGGAGTGTCTTGCATTGATTAAATATTTCACGTTGGAAGGAAGGTACAAGAATTATTACTATTACCATTTTTCCCTATTAAATCACCTCAGGCATAAATTTTTAATGAGCTTTCCCTTTTTTCTGCTCATGGACCTTGAAAATTCAGTTGATAAATGTGTGGAGTCTGCTACCTTAAATCCCAATGAACCCACTCCTTTGCCACTCCACCAGGGTCTTATCCTAAGACTCTACCACTTTCATCTGGCTTTATGCCCTCTGAAACCCATCTTGGTCATCTGCATTGAAGAAATTTTTCCACCCAATGAGACCAACTTATCTCCAGCTGAATCCAAAGGCCCTACCAAGAAAAGTCACCCGATCCTTGAGGTTTCTCAAAAACCCAAACCCACTACCAAAAAACTTAAGGGTATTGAAAGAGCTACCAAAACCAGTGTGGCGATGAGCCTGTATTATCTCAAGTCTACCCTTACTAAGACTCCTTGTAAGTTTGGTCCAAAAAATAAAGATAAGGAGGAGAAGAATTCTTTGAATAAAGGGAAAAATGTTATGAGCAAGGATTCATTGGGTGACACAGTGTGACGAAGACGGTGATTGTGGGTTGTGATACCATCATTAGGAATTCTGGTAGATTGGAGAAGAACAAAAATAAAATGTTGGGTAGATATTTGGACACTAAAGAGGACATGTCGGGCAGCAGAGATAGCAGAGTGGAAGAGGTGTTAGAAGGTGAAGAAGGGGTGAAAATTGGAGGTCCCTCTTCCATTCCTAACAAGGGTAAAGCTCAGAAGGAGGTTTCAGCCTCTCACTCTTTAGATCTACTAGAGATTGAGTAGAATGATCTTGGCTACACTATGGGCAAGGTAAGGAGCTCAATGTGCTGAAAGAAAGAATGAAAAAATGGACAAAAAATTCAATGGTTTGACCCATTTCATGGTCAAATTAGTTCGTTGTGTCACTAGTACCTATCAGTCATCATGAAAGATAAGATGGAGATGAAGAAGGTTGAAGACCACTAGGAGTGGATTGGAAATAATTTGGTTGAACAGCTTCTATCGAAGAAATGGGAAAACACTAGCTAGTCTTATCTGGTCTGTTGTTGGTCTATGTGTTGTTAGTCTGCATTTGTTTTTGGTTTAGTGTTTTGTTTTGTTTCTTTTGATTTGGACTCTATTGTCCCTTGTGGCTCTCTATGAAGGGTACAACACCCTTTAAATGCTGCGTACTTTACCAAAAACATATAATATAATAAATTTAATATATTATAATATTATATTATATAATATTTAATACTATATAAGTATTCTGCTAAAAATGAGCTCTCGGGTTGTTTTCTTTTGATTTTATATAACAGGAAATGGATATATATTGCAAGATTGTGTGTCCCTTGGTCTTCCTTGTCCAGCACAACACTTGGGTTTGTGACATGGCTTAATTTCCTCTTGCGGATCTTACATTAATCTAGTGATTGTATCAAGCATTAACAGGTCAATCTTTTGGTGCAACGACAAGCACCAATGTAACAATTGGTATCAGCTAAGGTTATAGGTTCAAACCCCTCACTTGCACTGGAGAGATTGTTGCAAGATGTGTGTCTTTTGGTCTTCCTTTTCTAGCACAACACTTGGGTTTGTGACATGGCTTAACCACCTCCTGTGGATCTTACATAAATTTGGCAATTGTATCAAGCATACCAATGTAACAATATCCATTTCCTTTATGTATTTTTTTTAATATATGGTCAAGTTTGGGACCCAACCATATAGTTATTGATGGTATTTTTTGAAATGTAAGATATCATGTAGGAGTTTAGGTGATCTCCTCAAACACCCCAAAATCATTTGCAAGACAAAATAACTTCCACAAGAGAGAAATGGTGGAAATATCATGCTATCATTAATGCAAGAATGCCAAATTGAATATGAGATGATTACAAATTTAAAAAATTCTTTGAATATATAGGCATGAGTGAAAACCTAAAATGTGTAAGGTGTTTCCAAGTGTTAAAATCACACTACATGTGACAACATGTTAACCCTATCTAGGAAATGATAAAAAGATAGACATAAGTTCTAGAAGGACAACTCATCTTCTAGAAGGAATCTTATCTCCTACAAACAAGGAAGGGGGAATTACCCCATTATTAAATGATTTATCCAATTATGCAATCTAGGACTTAAAGTATTGCCTAAGTAAACTTATGGAAAGTGTAATTAAACAATTAATTACACCAACATCTCATTTATCATTTTATATTATAATATAAAATTATATTATATAATATATTATATATATTTTATTATAATAAAATATACATTATATTACGTATAATGTATATTATAGATAATAAATATTATATTATTTATAATATATTATATTATAATATAATAATATACTATAATTTTATATAATACTATATTATAATATATTTAATATTATATAATAATATAATTAATTTATTATATTATTATATAATACAATATAATGTTATATAACTAGATTATCTATCTTAATATATTAAGATATATATATATTATACACTGAGAGATATCATTTTTGAGGTGTATTTCTTCTTTCTTTCTTGTTTTTTTAATTTAAAAAATATGCCTCAAAAGTGATATCTCTCAGTGTATAATATATATATCTTAATATATTAAGATATATAAGCTAGTAGCAATGGCGACATGCGTAACACATTGAATAAATTAATATTAAATGGTAACACATTGCTTTTTGGATTGGAATTATAATTAGGAGTAGGGTAAGGATTTATATTACTTTTAAATGGTAATATTAATATTATTATATTATATATTATGTTAGTTTTATCAATAATTATTTTTATTGGTTAAGTTTAAGGTTAGGATTATGGTTTATGGTTTAAGGATATGTTAACAGTTATAGTTAGTGTTTTAGTTACATGGTTAGGGTTAGGGATAAGTTTACTGTTTAGGAATTTTATTGTTAGGATTAGGGTTAGAGTTAGGGAAATGTTTAGGGTAAGGGTTAGGGTTAGAATTAGGTTAAATTTATGATATTATGGTTAGATTAAATTTGTGATAGTTTGGTTATGGTTAGGGTTAGGATTACGATTAGCATTAGTGTTATCATTATGAATAGGGCTAAGTTTAGGATTATGTTTAAGATGAGCAGTAGGGTTAGGGTTGGGGTTAGCATATATAAAAAGGGTTACCTAATCCTAATTTTATCTCTAACCCTAACCTTAATCATAATCCTAACACTAACAACAACACTAATCCTAATTCTATTTCTAACCCTAATTGTAACCCTAATCCTAATTAGATATCTTTAACCATAACCCTAACCCTAATTCATACACTATCTCTAACCATAAACCTAATCCTAATTGTATCTCTAATCTTAACCCTAATCCTAACCCTATCTCTAACCCTAACCCTAATCCTTACTCAAACCCTAACCCTAACCCCAATCCTAATGCTAACCCAACCCTAATCCTAATTATATATCTAACCATAACCCTAATCCCAATCCTAACCCTAACCTTTATTAATTTAATGTTAGATCCATCATAACCATAACCCTAATTAAACCATCTTAAATCTATTTGAACCCTAACTCTAATTGTGCCATAACCCTAACTCTAATTGAACTCTAGCCCTAACTTTGAAAGACATTGCTCCCCTCACACAAACTGTAATCCTAATCCTAATTCTATCTCTAACCTTATCCCTAGCACTATCTCTAAACTGACCCTAACTAATCCTAAGCCTAACCCTAATTCTATCTCTAATTATAACCTAACCCTAATCTCAACTCTATCTCTAACCAAAAACCTAACACTAAACCCAATCATAACAAAAACTTCAACCCTAACCCTAATCCTAACAGAAACCCTAACCCTAATCCTAACCCTATCTCTAACCCTATCTCTAACCCTAAACCTAACCCTTCTCCTAATTCGATCTCTAATATTAACCCTTATATTGACCCTATCTCTAACCCTAATCCTAATCCTTACTCAAACCCTAACCCTAATTCTAATTTTATCCCTAACCATAACCCTAATCTTGACCATATCTCTAACCTTGACCCTAACCTTAATATTAATGCTAACCCAACCCTAATCTTAATTATATCTCTAACCATAACCCTAATCCCAATCCTAACCCTAACTTTAATTTAATGTTGGCTCCATCATAACCCTAACCCTAACCTTAACCCTAATTAAACTATCTTAAGTGTATTTGAACTCTAACCCTAATTGTGGCATAACCCTAACTCTAATTGAACTCTAGCCCTAATTTTGAAAGACATTTCTCCCCTCACAAAACCCTAAATCCTAATCCTAACTCTATCTCTAACCCTAACCCTAACCCTAATCTTGTCCCTATCTCGAACCTAACCCCAACTAATCCTAACCTCAACCCTAATTCTATCTCTAATTGTAACCTAAACCTAATCCTCACTCTATCTCTAACCAAAACCCTAAACCTAAAACTAATCATAACAAAAACCTCAACCCTAAACCTAATTCTATCTCTAACCCTAACACTTACCGTAATCCTAATTTTATCTTTATGTCTAACCCTAACCCTAATATAAACACTAACCTGAACCCTAATTATGCCATAATCCTAAAAATAATTAAACTCTAATGAATAACCCTAACCAAATCATAACCCTATCCCTAATTGAACCCTACCCTTAATTAAATTGTAGAACTGATTGAACCCAAACTCTAACCCAAACCCTCTTTATTTTTAACCCTAACCCTAATTGAACCATAACCCTCACCTTAACCTTAACCCTAATTGAGCCATAATCCTTTTTCAACTCTAGATCTAATTGAACCCAAACTCTATTTGTTCTTAACCCTAGTCAAGTCCTAACCCTAACCCCAATCCTAACAATAACCTTTACCTTGAGCTATATCATATAAACCTAATTTTAACCCTAACCCTAATTGAAACTTAACTTAAAACCCTAACCATAATTAAACTCTAATCAAGAGCCCTAACACTATCATAACCCTATCCCTAAGTGAACCCTAACCTTAATTAAACTCTAGCCCTTATTGAACCCCAACTCTAACCCAAACCCTATTTGTTCCTAACCCTCACCTTAACCCTAACCCTAATTGAACCATAATCCTTATTAAACTCTATCCCTAATTAAACCCAACACTAACTAAAACTCTAGCCCTGATTAAACCCCAAATCTAAACCTAATTTAACCCTAACCCTAACCTTAACCTTAAGTGAACACTAACCCTAATCAAACCTTAACCCTAACCCTCAACTTAACCCTAACCCTAATGGAACCATAACCCTGATTAAACTCTAGCCCTATTTGAACCCTAACCCTAACCCAAACTCTATTTGTTCCTAACCCTAGTTGAATCATAATTCTAACCCTAATGTGAACTCTAACCCTTATTGAAACCTAACTTAACCCTAACCATAATTAAAATCTAATCAAGAACACTAACCCTATCATAAACCTATCCCTAATTGAATCCTAACCTTAATTAAACTCTATCCCTGATTGAATCCCAACTCTTATCCAAACTCTATTTGTTCCTAACCTTAAGCCCAACCCTAACCATAAATTTTACCCCAAACTATATTGTACAACCTTAATGTTAACCCTAACCCTAATTGAGACTTCACATAACCCTAACCATATTAAACTCTAATCAAGAACCCTAACCCTATCATAACACTGTCCCTAATTGAACTCTAACCTTAGTTAAAATCTAGCCTTGATTGAACCCCAACTCTAACCCAAACCCTATTTTTTCCTAACCCTCACCTTAACCCTAACCCTAATTGAGCCATAACCATTATTAAACTTTATCGATAATTGAACCCAACACTAACCCAAACTCTATCCTTGATTGAAACCCAAATATAACTCCAATTTAACCCTAACCATAACCATAACCCTAATTAAAATAACTATAGTTGAACCCTAACCATAACCTTAAGTGAACACTAACCCTAATAAAACCTTAACCCTAATTAAAACCTAACCATCACCTTAACCATAACCCTAATTGAACTAGAACCCTAACCCTAATATTAGCACTAACCCAAACCCTAATTGTGCCACAATCCTATCCATAATAAAAATCTAATAAAGAACCCTAGCCATATCATAACGCTATCCCTAATTGAACCCTAACCTTAATTAAACTCTAGCACTGATTGAATCCCAACTCTAACCCAAACCCTCTTTATTCATAACCCTCATTTTAACCCTAACCCTAATTGAACCATAATCCTTGCCTTAACCTTAACCCTAATTGAACCATAATCATTTTTAAAGTATAGTTCTAATTGAACACAAACTTTATTTGTTCTTAACTCTAGTCAATTCCTAACCCTAACCCCAATCCTAACCATAATCTTTACCCTGAGCTATATCATATAACCCTAATGTTAACCCTAACCTTAATTGAAACTTAACTTAACCCTAACCATAATTAAACTCTAATCAAGAACCCTAACCCTATCATAACCCTATCCCTAATTCAACACTAACCCTAATTAAACACTAGCCATGATTAAACCCCAACTCTAACCCAAACCCTATTTGTTCCCAAGCCTCACCTTAAACCTAACACTAATTGAACCATAATCCTTATTAAACTCTATACCTAATTGAACCCAACACTAACCTAAACTCTAGCCTTGATTGAACCCCAAATCTAAACCTAATTTAACCCTAACCCTAACCATAACCTTAAGTGAACACTAAAACTAGTCAAACCTTAACCATAACTAAATGGTAACCCTCACCTTAACCCTAACCCTAATGAAACATAAACCTAATTAAATTGAAGCCCTAATTGAACCTCAGCCCTAACCCAAACTCTATTTGTTCCTAAACCTAGTTGAGTCCCAATGTTAACCATAATGTGAACCCTAACCATAATTAAACTCTAATCAAGAACACTAACCCTATCATAACCCTATCCCTAATTGAACCCTAACCTTAATTAAACTCTAGCCCTGATTGAACCCCAACTCTTATCCAAACTCTATTTGTTACTAACCTTAACCCCAACCCTAACCATAACTTTTACCCCAAGCTATATCATGCAACCCTAATGTTAACCCTAACCATAATTGAGACTTCACATAACCTTAATCATAATTAAACTCTAATCAAGAACCCTAACCCTATCATAACCATGTCCCTAATTCAACACTAACCTTAGTTAAAATCTAGCCTTGATTGAACCCCAACTCTAACCCAAACCCTATTTCTTCCTAACCCTCAACTTAACCATAACCCCAATTGAACCATAATCCCTATTAAACTCTATCCCTAATTGAGCCCAACACTAACCCAAACTCTAGCCCTAATTTAACCCTAAATCTAACCCTAATGTAACCCTAACCCTAACCCTAACCATAATTGAACCCTAACCCTAACAATAGCCCAAATTAAAATAACTATAGCTGAACCCTAACCATCACCCTAATTAAAATAACTATAGTTGACACCTAACCATAACCTTAAGTGAACACTAACCCTAATCAAACCTTAACCCTAATTAAACTCTAACCCTCACCTTAACCGTAACCCTAATTGAACCATAACCCTAATTAAACTCTAGCCCTAATTGAACCCCAACCATAACCTAAACTCTATTTATTTCTAACCCTAGTTGAATCTTAATGTTAACCTTAATGTGAACACTAATCTTAAGTGAACACTATTGATGGTTATTTTTGCACCTGCTCAACACAGGAAACACATAAGTGCATTACCTAGATCTTGAAAGGAAATCTCTAACAAAAAATATTGAAAAACACCCCAAGGTCTCTCAGGTGTCAAGTCATGACTTGCATGGAATTTCTCAATTGGTTCAATGTGATTTTGTTGGTAATCATGGGGAAAACTTATGGAAGTAATGTTGGAGGGGAATAGGATCTTAGAATGGAGTTCTCGAGATGGGAAAGTTATTGCACAATTATTTTAGGTTCAAACATCAGTCTAGAACTCCTAATTCAACTTCAAATTTGGCTTTAAAATGTGCAATAAACCTTGTTCAAAGCCACTATTAAAGAAAAGGAAAAAGGGAAGGGAAGAGAGGAAGTTCCTAGGCATGAAACTAGCAATGAACAATGATAATGGAGGACCTTGTTGTGGAAAGCCTTCCTAAAACAAAGTTCCACTTAACAAAAATAGCTGACAATCTAATGAAACCTGTATAATCTTCTAAGGTCTACAAATTTTCAACCTTTCATTCACCATAAGCATGGATAAAAGATAGAAATTTAGTGCAACTTTCAACTTATTCCCATACTAACTTTACACAACTATCTATCAATAAACAACAAAAATTATGGGCAAGGAAGGTTGCTAACACATAACAGAATTCTTCAATATGAATGCACAGTATCAACTAATCTACTAAAGCAAGACAAAACACATAGAACAACAAAGTTAATCTACTCAAATTCACTAACTATGAGAAGAAGAATCATGCAACATGAAGTTGGAACTCAAGAATCCACCAAATCAATGAATTTCTATTAACATTCTAGTAGCATGTCTTTACAACAACTCAACTCTCTCTTGAAAATGAGAGCAGACCCCTTATTTATAGTGCTCAAATAGTAAAATGAATGGTCAAGATTTAATCTCATTGTGTTGCCAAGATTCACTAAAAACTATGGTTTCACCTAACCTCAAATATTTTACAATATAAAATTGCATTTTTTCATTTAGCCTATTTTGTCCTTATGTGGTAGCACTGTAGTTCTTTTGTCTTCTAGTTGATTCCCTCTTACTGCAACTACATGGTGAGGAATTCATCATCTATGATAGGATTTCCTTCATCACTCTTCGCAGTGGAATATTCCATGAACTTTCCCATTAAAATCTAAAGATTATCCTTTTGAACGATCTCATATTAGAGGATCTGAAAATGAAGCTTCTTCACCAATTGGCCACCTCTTCTCCATGCTTGGTACATTTCAGAGTGGCCTTTACCATTTGTTTTGATTGAACAAATACTCGGGCAATGAAGTCCATGAAGAGTGGAGACATGTTGTCCATTGCACCTTCTTGCACCTTTTTGTGGAAATATCCTTTAACTTTCTCCACATCTAGTTCTTCAGTAGACATATCTTGGTCAGTCATCAATTTGATATAGTCCTTGTCCACTCGATGCTCCTTTTCCCACTCGAGGTCGAGCTCAACCTCATGCAACACCTTTTCCAGCACCTCATTACAATGATCAAGGGCCATTTTCCATGTTTCAACCAACCAGTGATCATCCTCGATGATTCCAAATTCCTTTTCCCAAGCCCTTTCTGGTATCTTGACGATGGCCTCAACCTTTAGGTTGGTGATCCTGTAAAATTCCACATAGCGGAGGCATACCTTTTCCATATTTTTCAATTGATTTTGTACAAGCCTAAATTTATTGGCCACCCTGACGACATGCCCTACGCCCATAGCATGATTGTAGATGACCTTCCTAAGCCATTCTTTAGTAGCTTTTTTTGAGTTATTTCTCTTCTCTAGCATGTTGATGTGATCTTGAGATCTAGTAGTTGAAGTGGTGTGGATGATGTGGTGAGAAAATCCTCAACTAATTACCATTGTTGAATGTAAGTTGTTAAATCAGCCACCTATGCTTTTAACTCCTCCTTAGAAATCTTATCTTTGTACATTTGGTGGACAATGGTGGTGGCGAACCCTTGGAGATGGTTGATCTTTTGTTCCCTTGTTGTTATCCCTAGGTCAATGGTGGAGATATTGTAGCTTACCATCTCTTCTCTTCAAAGGTTTCCTCTTTGTATTCTTTTTCATTCCCATGCTCTTCATGATGCTCTTCTCCTAGGCTTTCCTTTGTTTCAGCCTCCTCTTGAGGCTTGTCTTCTTCTTTCCCTTCCTCCTTTTCTTCTTGTTCCTCTCAAAGAGACATCTCTTCATCATGTTTGAGGCTTTTATCTTGCTCCCCAATTGGAGGCTCAATATCTTCCTCCATTTTCCCTCTAGCATTTTTCTCCTCATCGGAAGGTTTCCTCTCTACTTATTCTCCTATATTTTTCAGTTGTTAAGCTAACTCTTCTTCAACCTACAGGTCAAAGGTTTCCACAATATATTTTGCACCAAGCTCATTAGTGTCTTCCTCTGATGATTGTATCTCTTCCTCCTCTCCCTCACACACCACTTTATCAATTACTAGGTGCTAGTACTCATGATGCTCATGGTAATCATTTGCCTCTTCTTCCATCTCCTTGGAATTTTCCTTTTCTTGCCTCTCTAGCTCCTCTGATATTAGCATCATTGTCTCCATTGTGGGTGGTTTAGTTGGAGGAGGAGGAGTAGGGAGATTAGCAACAATATGTGCTAAGGAAGCTTGTATTTTCGGGTTCATTAATACCCTAGATAGTGATGGGAGATATGAAATACTTTCATTTAAGGCTTTTTATGTTTAAAAATACTTGTTATTGTTGATTTACATGACTAGTGGTAGACAATAGTTTAACATATTTGCTTATTTTACTTTATGTTTAACTAAATTAGAGAATAATTTTGAAGTAATAGCTTATGTTAAGTGCATTGCTTTATGATGGCTTTGGATGACATAATTATGCTACATTAATCTTTATTACCATGATTATTGTCCTTTTCATAAGGGTTTTTAACAGGGTATCTTAAAGGTTGATGAGATGGTTAAACTCTCTATTTAATCATGAGGAATGACTATGCCATAGATAGGCCCTATTGGATGATGAGTCACTCAAAGTCTAAATCAACTTCTTCATAGTCGGTTGAGGAAATTTTACTTCTAGCACCAATCTGGCGTAGTTCTCGCGTAGTTCTGGCATAGTCCTCCTTAGTCCACTTTAGTTCTATTTTTAGTTTCATTTTGTAATTTGTAGTTCATCACCTTAAGTTTTGGCAGTTAACACCATGTTAGAAGCTAATAAGGATATTTTATAAATATCCATATTTCATCTTAGTTAGGAGTTAGATAATTTGTAATTAGAAATTCTATAATCACAAGCAATACTTTGTTATGTGTTCTACTTTTGATCAATGAGAAAGGAAGCAAGAAGTTAATCAATTCACTATGTTGAAGGATCTTACCTGAGGAAGATCAAGGCCCACTCAACCTTGGAATGATCTTATGGTATTTTTGTTAAGTATTGTTATTTCTTGATTCATTAATATTAAATTTGTAGTAGACTCTGATTTTGAATTGTTCAATCATTGAAATCATCTTCTACCTTGGTAAATGTTAAAATCGGATAATTACTTATGTTCACAATTACATTTAAAAGTTTCATTTTATTATGGTTAAGATCGAATTGTTAGAATGGTTAGCTTTTTTAATTAGAAATGTTGAATTGGGCATTAGAATCATTAATAGGTTTCTTATATAAATTAGGTTTAGATGTTGTTCGAATCGGTTAAAATTGATGCTTGTTTGTTAAGTTTCATTAAAGCAATGTTAGGAATCTATGGAAACATGGAGTTGAAATCTGTTCAGAATCTATTCATGGAGATTAGTCTTTATGCTTCTTAGAATAATCATCATTTTCCTACAATTCATTCCTGCTCTTAAATTAGCATTTACTTTCCAGCAATTAAGTTATGGATTTCTTTTGAAGAAAAATAGGATTAATTTGGAATTATGTGTTTTAGATCAAAAATTAAAGTAATCATTAATTGTATCCATGAATTGGTCTAAATCAAAGTCAATAAAGTCATAATTAAGTCAACGGGATTTTAAATTAGAAGCTAAAGTAGATTTAAATCTTAGGAATCAGTCGCTACAGTTTAGCTCTTAAAAGCTCCTAAAGAGCTCCCAAGAGCTCCTAAAAGCTCCTGAAGTAGGAAAAACAATCCCTAAAGTCATTGTTTATAGTGAAAACCCCCCAAAAGAGTCTATGACAACTATCCCTATTGCATATTGCTCTGAGACACACCCGGTTCGATAAAAAAATTAATTAAATGATTCAAGTTGTGACATCAATGACCTTGCCCATCATTTTTGGCATTGTTGTCGGGGATACTTAAACGATCTAGCTATTTAGTCTGAAGCCTTAGTGTTGATAGGGAAGAGATATATGAAATTGTGGATCAAACGAAACAAAGACCAAAAAGGAAGGTTTCCTCCACGAAACATTGACATTAGAAGAATATTGATTTTAATCAAGAGGATATCCAACAATACTAGATTGAAAATCAAGAAATTAATCAAGAAAACTCCATTGAAAATCAAGAGGAGAATAGAAATACATTTCTAGGAGAATAAATAGGTGACCAACCGGTACGTCCCTCAGTAAATAAGACCTTTTCAAATTCTATCAATCTTGAAAGACAGCTTGATGAACCCCCTATGAAAAACATTTCACCCTCAGTTCTTCCAAAATTTAGGGGAAAGACTATAGAAGACCTTGATCAATTCCTATTTGAATTCAAAATCTTATGCCAAACCTATGATTATTCAACTGATAATCAGAAGTTGAAGTTGTTTCCTTCTACTATGAAAGAATCAGCTTTAAGATGGTTTATGGGTTTAGGATCAAGAACCATTAGGACTTGGTAGCAGATGGAGACTGAATTCTTGGACAAATACTAGGATTACGATCGAGTGAGAGATAAAAAAGATGAATTGTTTCACATAAATCAACTAGAAGACAATAGTCTAGAAGACTATGTTGATATATTTCAATTTGTACATCAAAGGTGCACTAATGGGATGGATGATGAAACCAGCAAAACAATTTTCCTGAGAGGGATTGAAGATGAGTCTAGAGAGTCCTTGAACCTGATGGGAAAGGGAGACATTAACAAGCTTTCCTTGGACAACATTATGGAGATCTGTAGAAACTACTCTAGAACTAGAGTGGGGACTCGAAACTCTAAAAGAAAAAAGGCTCACACTACTAATGTATCAGAAGTAATGGAAGAAATGGCGAACATGAAGACTAATCTGCTACTACATATTAACATGAAAGGAAAAAAGATAACCACTAAACCCTTGTCAATTTATTATTCCAAATGTAGGGGAAAACACCTTTTGAGGGAATTCCCATTAAATCAAGTTGAAATTTGTGAGATTTGTGAAAAACCACACCCAACCAATTCCTGCAATATTTTGGTAGAAATAAAGAACAATATCAAGAAACCAATAGTGGTCAAAGAAGAGCTCAATTATGTCAGCCAAAGACCTCAGAACCAAGGATATAACACAATCAAAGACAATATGGTTCACAGTCAAACTAGAATCAAAACCCATGTAGAAAAAAAATCAATGGACCCCCCAATATCAGCCACAACACCCACCTACATATTGGGGACAACAAGAATGGATGAATCCCCAATGGAACCAATCCTAGTGGCAGGCTAACAGTGACCACAATGGAAAAAAAATCAATCCTCATGGCAGCAGAATCAAAACCAATTCCAACCATGGAAAAATCAGGGACAAAACTAACCCTAGGGACAAACACCTTTGGCCCTTAATTCCCCTAATGCTTACAATGATCAAGTGAATCAACCCCAAATGCTAGCTCAATAGGTTCCCAATCCAAAAAATGCATGAATTGATACAAACAACCCAAATGTAAATGTAGTAGATGTTAATGACATATAGTTGCGAAGTCAAAATGTGCAAACTGCACCAATTAAGACAATTCCAGAAAAATAGGAAGAAAATAGAGAACAAATGTTGGAAGAGGAACAAACTGTGGAACAAGCTCCCTATCTTGAGAGATTGCATGAAGGGAAAACTAATCCTCAAACCTTTTCACCTAACTACATGAATGTAATCGATTCACAACTTCGTAGAGAGTTGAAAAATATTAAAATAGATACCTTTGTTGCAAGAAATCAACGATATACCTGAGATCAATTAGTTAGTAAAATCCCTTTGCATGAAGAACCCAAGAAGGAAAAAGAAAATGCCTTCAACAATTCAAGTAGGGACTAAACTTACTGATGTGTTATCAGGAAGATTGCTTCCACAAAAATATAATGATCCTAGTAGCCCTATCATAACACTAAGTATTAATGGAATTGAAATACCAAATGTCTTGATTGACTTAGGAGCTGCCATAAATATCATTAGATCTTATACAGTTGAAAAGCTAGGAATGACAACAATTTAGCCAACAACTATTTTATAGTTGGTTGATCAATCAACTACAAAACCAAAAGGTATTATAGAAGAAATCATGGTCACAATTGATACATGGGATTACCTCATTGACTTTTGGTTCTCAAAGTCAGAAGGAAATATTTTGGATACCCAATCATATTAGGTAGACCATGGTTGGCTACTTCTGCAGCCTTAATTGATTGTAGATTAGGAAGCATGATAATAACTGATGGGAAAAAACAAAAAGAATTGTCACTTTATCCATCTACACAACAATCAATTTAAACAAACACTCACATTTGGGTGGATGAGGATTTTGATTCAAAAGGTGATGGTATTGTGGAATTAGTAATGGTAACCATAAGTGAACATATCTAAGAATGTGAAGAACAAGAGATAATTTCAAAAAGTTGGCAAGATAATTGTCAAACAACATTACATGAACAACATTGTTGTCCTCTAAATACTCTTGTTGAGAAATCATTAAATTATAAAATGGACACAAAGGAGATTACAATAACCGGAGATAAACCCCTTAATATCAATTCAAACTTATCCCCAACGCAAGAGGAAAAATTGAAAGAAATTTTAGAAAAACACACCAGAGCATTTACATGGGAATATACTGATATGAGAGGTATCCATCCTTCAATATGTTTTCATCACATCTACATAGAAGATGTCAAACCAATAAGACGAGGACAAAGGAAAATTAATCCTGTTCTTCGTGACATTGTTAAAAAAGAAATTGAGAAACTGCTTAACGTAGGATTCATATACCTAATATCTAATAGTCAATGGGTTTCTCCACTAGTTATAGTTCCAAAAAAAATGGTAAATGGAAAGTCTGCGTAGACTGTAGAGAATTGAATAAGGCCATGAAAAAAGACCATTTCCCATTGTAATTTATCAACCAAGTATTAGATAACCTAGCAAGTAATTTCTTCTTCTCATTTGTTGATGGATTTTGTTTATTTAATTATTTTCATGTTTCCTCTATAGTTCAATATACCATAATCTTTATCTCTTTGTGGTCTTTATTCATATACAATTATACCATTTTGACTATGGCATGCACCTCTCCATTTAAATAGTTACTTGCAATATTTGTCTATTTCATCTCTTCATTTGTAGAAATCTATATTGATGTCTTTTTCGTTTTTTCTAAAAAATTTGATGAATTATTATTTCCACTTGTCCATTTTTTTCAATTCTGCATAGATTATTTGTTTTCACTTGTCATTCTTCTATTTTCATTATGATTTGAGTAAATTGTTTTTTTCCATGTCATTTCAACATTTTGGATAAAGGTTTATCCTAAGTTATTTGTGATCATTCAGAACCTTGAAATCCCTCATAACATTCTGGTGTCATAAGTTTTATGTGCCTGCATGTTCTTGCAGCCTATTCTAGCTGGATTTTGTAGGCTTGCATCTGCAGTCTTTGTCCTGCTCAAGAAAGCATATTCTTTTGTATGGATAGAGGATTGTCTGGCATCTTTCAAGGCAATCAAGATATTCCTAACACGTTCATGCATTATTCATTGACGAACTTGTGGAGATTCTTTTCACGTCCATTCGTATGGTTCTATTTAGCCCTTGGTTTGTATTTTCAGCAATGTGCCTATTCTTCCATTCTTGCAATTTCCTGTGTTTGCAAATATTTATATCCTGCTGGAAAAGCTACATAACAAGAAGAAGAGATTTTTAGTAGTAATCAATAAATATGTTGAGACTTTATTTTATTTGCTATGAAATCTCCTTTGTTGTATTCCTTGTTTTGATGTGGTTTAATAGTTTAGTAGTGTTGGGTGGACTTATTATTCTATTTTACTCTTATTGCACTCATTTGATCTATCATTGATAAGCATGGAAAGGACAATGTTGTTGTTGACTTTCTTTCTAGAATTGTTTTATAGGATAACCAAGAACCAGTGGATGATGCATTTCTAGACAAACACTTATTTTCTATATCATTTCATCCACAATGGTTTGTTGATTTGGAAAATTACCTTGTTACAGGAAAATTTCTAAGTCAATTTAGTCATAAGCAAAAAAGAGGTTAATCCGTGAGAGTTCCAGATTTCAATGGATTAATGATCTTCTATTTAAATTATGTCTTGACCATGTTTTATGCAGATGTGCAATAGAATTGGAGATTTATGATGTAGTGCATGCCTGCCATCATGAACCTAAAGGAGGACACTTTTTAGTTGTAAGAACAGTTCACAAAATCTTGGGGGCTAGCTACTTTTGGGGAGGCCTATAATAGCCATGGAGATGTCGCTGCAACCACAAATAGCTCTTAAACCATTTGAAAAGTGGGGCATTGATTTTGTGGGACTAATACATCCACCTTCAAGAGGGCAGTGATATATCCTTGTTTGTATTGATTATGCAAAAAAATGGGCTGAGGTGAAGGCACTACCAACAACAAAAGAAGGTAAAGTTGCAAACTTTTTGTACAAGAAAATTCTCCAAAGGTTTGGTGCACCCAGAGAGATTGTTTCAGATTAGGGACCACAATTTTTGTTAGCAATGATAGAAGAAATTTTACAAAGGTACCAAATAACTCACAGAAAATCTTCGCCTTATCACCCACAGGAAAATGGACAAGCAGAGGTCACAAATAGAAAATTAGAGAATATTCTAACAAAAATAGTTTCTTTGAAGAAAATAGATTGGGTAGATAGGCTAGATGAAGTAGTCTAGGCCTATAACACCATGTGGAAAACAACGACTGGGTTCTCCCCATATCAACTTGTGTATGGAAAGAAACCAGTCATGCTAATTGAATTTGAGTTGAAAACATTGAAGACAACAATAGAAGTTGGGATTGACCTGCCAAAAGCAAAAAAACCAAAGTTTTGCACCTTAATAGACTTGATGAAATGAGAATATAGGCACTTCAATATACGGAAGTGATTCAAAAGAAAAGGAAGGAATGACACGATAAACATATTGTGTCTAGACAGTTTAGAGAGGGAGATTGGGCACTATTATTTGACTCCAGATTTGAAGAGCTTAAAGGAAAGTTCCATACCAGAAGGTTAGGACCCTATGAGATACAGCAAGTGTTTGAGAATGGAGTTGTCTAGTTAGTTCCAATTGATGGAGAGAAAAGAGTTATGTTGGTCAATGGATATCGACTAAAACATTACCATAAGCCAACAACAAAGGAGGAATATGAAGTGCAACATAGAATTGAAAATTTTCTCATGGAAGATGTCTCTTCCATGAGAGATCTTTGAACCTTTGAAGAAGGCACAAATAAATGAGGTAAATTGAAAACCAAAAAATGGTGGTTTACCTTGAGAAAAATGGAAGTAAATTGAAAACTAGCAAATGGCAATTTACTTTCGATAAAAAAGAAAAAAAAATGATGACTAAAAACCAGAAATGGCAGTCTATCTAAGTTAAATTCTGAAAGCTCCTAAAGGCTCCCAAAGAGCCCCTCTAAAGATCTTTAAGGCTCCTAAAGACCTTGAAGACTGAAGACTCTGAAGACTATATTTTTGCTCGAAAGCTCCTAAACACTCCTAAAATTCCAAGCTCCTAAGAGCTCTTGAAGACTCCTAATGAACTCCTAAAGCCTCCTGAAGAACTCAAGGGCTCAAAATGAATTAAGGTGTGCATTTAACGTTAATATTTGTTTCAAAGTTATTTTCTAAAGTAGTTAGACTAATTTAAAATAGGTAAATATTTATGAATCTAGACATCTCTGCCACAATGTTAATTAATGATAGTAATAAATCCACTTTAATCATTTCAAAAAGTGACTGATTGTCAGAATAAGGAATGATGTGACATGGATGATGTCAGTCGAAGACAACATATCTCTTCATGATTTAATTGTCTTTTCAAAAATCCTCCCAAGTACATGATGACATGTGTATTGAATGCCACCAACCTTGTGAATTGAACTGCAAGTTTCAAGTTGTGGTGTGTGAATCATTTAGAGCAATAAAGGAAATAAATGCAGGAGATTAATGGAATGTTATGTCATTTTCAAAATTGGTTGCTCCCAAATCAAGAAACAAATTATTCCACACTTTTTTGCTAAGTAATTCAGACTTCCAATTGAAGTCCACTAGTGAATTCCACCATTTTTGATAGAGAAAGATGGGGAATAAGAGAAATTCTAAACCAAAGAACTTCAATCTTGATTCAGCGACCAAAATATTGTCAGAAGAAGTTGGGTGGCTAAATTTTGTGATGCAGTATGAAGGCTTCCAACCATAAATGGTTAGGGAATTTGTGACAAACTTCAACATGAATGTCACCAAGGTAAGGGGAGAAATAATTGAAGTCACACCATAAATTATAAGTAAAATTTCTAGGATTCCAAATAAAGGAAAACCAATTAACAAAGGACAAGATAATTTTGAGAAATTAGTGGCTGCATTTCACCAGGAGCCAGAAAGAAGGCTAGAGATACAAATGCAAAAAGGAGACCAGTGTGGCATATCTCGTAACAGTTTGGACAAGCCATGGAGGACTGTTGTGACTTGGCTTATGAAGTTCTTCACCTATGATGGGCAGTATGGTACGATACTGGGTCCAAGAATGCAACTTTTAATGCATTTAAGGTATGGTTGGACAAAACCTTCAACTAGAGGGAATCTTCTATGAAATACTAGGGGTTGATACATTTGATAATTAAATACCATTTCTTAAAAAAAGAAACTGGGAAGCAGGGCTGGTTAGAATTTTTGTATGTGCCTATAGGAAAGAAAAAAGGGAGACCCACAAGGGGACCCTCAACCAAAAAGAAAAAAATGGAGGAAGGATAATCTTCCAAGAAAAGGGGAAAAAGAAAATTTCCAGAGATATCTAGGGTAACTCATACTAGGTCAAAAAGGAGGAGAAAAGTACATGAGGAAAACCCTAGTCATGCTAAAACTATTGTGTCCACTCCTAAAGAGGCGCCTATAAGTCAAACTCCTATTTCTTAAAGCCTTGTTAAATCCCTTGAACATAAAGTTACCCATAGCCTTGTACCATCTCCTAAGAGACCTCAAAGTCCCCCTAAAAACCCAATGGCGACTCCTAAAGACAACCCTATTTTTGAAGTCTACAACTCTGTTGAAGAGTTTGGCACACAATCTAAAGAGAAAGAGGCCTCTAAATAATTTGAACAAGAAGAGACTATGAAATCCCCTATATCTTCCCCACAGCATGAGAAGAGGAAAGGGAAAGAGCCTTTAATTGAAGAAGAAGGACCCCACAAAGCATTGAATATAGAGGAATTAGAGACTGGCGAATTACTAAGAAAAATGAAAATGTCTCGTTAAGAGACTGAATTACAACAAGAAAGAAGAAATGTGCAATTCTTTGAAGAAAAATTGATAAGAAAAGAAGAAGAATTGCAGCAATTAGTCTGCAAAAATCAAGCAATGAAAAGGAAAGTTGAGCAAAATGACACAAGGATTAGAGAACAATTAAGTAAAATAGAGGATGCCCTGTAACAAGCTAGTGTGCAAGCATTAGTAAGTGTTGATGAAATTTTAAGATTAAAGGAAGAGTTGCAACGAAAAGAAGAATAATTAAAGTAGTAATCCATGTGGTTCTATGTGCAAGAAGGCTCTACTTCCACTGCTCCTCCACATAGCCTTGCATTACCTTCCATTATCCCTCATATTCCTCCCACTCCTCTAATGCAACCAACTCTAGTTTAGCCTCGATACCATTCTTTGGAAGTTTTGAAATATAAGGAAGAAAAAAAGGTTTTGAAAGAGAAGATACAAAATATAGAAAAGAAAATAATGAGACTAAGAGAAGACTTGAATAGGTGGTAGAAGTTCGTTCTGCCAGGATTTCCATGAGAAGACCAGTTGCAACGTATTCTTTATTTCTTAGAGAAAATTTTTTAGAATGGAAAATAAATTAGTTAATTTTGGGAAGGAGTTTGGATTACAATGAAGATCATGATTTCCTTGAAGATTACTTTAACAGCCACCCTGACATTCAAAATTTAATGTGTGAGTTTTACCAACATGGGTTTTTGATGGGGGACAATGATGACACAATGTTGAATATATATGTTGGTGACCTTCAGATAAGATCATTTGTTTCTTTAATGCAAAACCAGGTAGATTGGTAAAATAGAACGAATAAGTACAAAGAAGCTCAAAGAAAATATGGGTTACCAATGAGACATGAAAAGGCCCATGTTGAATTATATATCAAAGTTGCAAGATCAGTGGTCAGGTTAAATGATGTTAATCCCCTCTATGTCTCAAATTTGTTTGATAGAATTGCAGCATTCTAGAATGTGAAAGCAACACTCCCTCCATTAGCACTATGGTTCTGTGAATAAAGGTACTAGCTTATTCCAAAATTAGTCAAGAGAAGGGAGCTAATTAGTCTAAATAATATCAGTTGGAGTTTAGTCAGATTCAAGCCTGCCATTACTCTAATCCAATAGCAGATAGAATTTTGGGTAGGCATGAGATTTAGAATGTTGATTATTAGTATGCTAGCACTAAAGCTAAAGGAAATGAAAAAATATACTAGCTCCAATAATGAGGGTGTGGTTTGAGAACTTGAGACAAAACTATGGCTATGCACTTAATACCAAATTCTCATAATAGTACAGAGAGGGTGTTTTTTACTATTGCATTTTGATGGAGGCACTAAACAGAGAGAAAGAGAACCCCATAGTTTTGGATGATGAACCATGAGGGAATGGTCCAAAGAAAGTTGGGGAGAAAATGATGAGAGATATAAAATACTTTCATTTCAAGCTTTTTATGTTTAAAAGTACTTGTTATTGTTAATTGACATGACTGGCCATAGACAATAGATTAACATATTTTCTTATTTTACTTTATGTTTAACTAAATTAATAGCTTATGTTAGATTTGTTGCTTTATGATTACTTTGGATGAGATAATTATGCTGCATTAATCTTTATTACCATGATTGTTGTCCATTTCATAAGGGTTTTTAATAGGGTATCTTAAAGGTTGATGAGACGGTTAAACTCTATATTTAATCATGAGGAATGACTACGCCATAGATAGGCCCTATGGGATGATGAGTCATTCAAATTATTAATCAACTTCTTCATAGTCAGTTGAGTAACTTTTACTTCCAACACCAATCTAGCATAGTTTTGGCATAGTCCTCCTTAGTCCACTTCAGTTCTATTTTTAGTTTCATTTTTTAATCTGTAGTTGGTCACCTTAAGTTTTGGTAGTTAACACCATGTTAGAAGCTAATAAGGATATTTTATAAACATCCATATTTCAATCTTAGTTAGGAGTTAGATAATTTTCAATTAGAATTTCTATAATCACAAGCAATACTTTGTTTTGCGTTCTACTTTTGATCAATGAGAAGGGAAGCAAGAATTTAATCAATTCACTGTGTTAAAGGATCTTACCTGAGGAAGAGCATGGCTTGCTCAACCTTTGGAATGATCTTATGGTATTTTTGTTAAGTTTCATCATTTTTTGATTCATTAATATTAAATTTGTAGAAGAAACTAATTTTGAATTGTTCAATCATTGAAATCATCTTCTACCTTGGTAAATGTTAAAATCAAATAATTACTTTTGTTCACAATTACATTTTGAAGTTTCAGTTTATTATGGTTAAGATTGAATTGTTAGAATGGTTATATTTGTTTATTAGAAATGTTGAATTGGACCATTAGAATCATTAATAGGTTTCTTATATAAATTAGGTTTAGATGATGTTCAAATGAGTTAAAATTGACGTTTGTTTATTAAGATTCATTAAAGCAATGTTAGGAATTTATGGAAAGATGGAGTTGAAGTCTGTTCAGAATCTGTTCATGGAGATTAGTCTTTATGCTTCTTAGAATAATCATTATTTTCCTGCAATTCATTCCTACTCTTAAATTAGCATTTAGTTTTCAGCAATTAAGTATGGATTTCTTTTGAAGCAAAATAGGATTAATTTGGAATTCCGTGTTTTAGATTAGGAATTAAAGTAATCATTAATTGTCTCCATAAATTGGTCTAAATCAAAGTCAATAAAGTCAGAATTAGGTCAACAGGATTTTAAATTAGAAGCTAAAGTAGATTTAAATCTTAGGAATCAATCACTATAGTTTAGCTCCTAAAAGCTCCTAAAGAGCTCCCAAGGGCTTCTGAAAGCTCCTAAAGTAGGAAAAATGATCCCTAAAATCATTTACAGTGTAAACCCCCAAAATAATCTATGACAACTATCCTTATCGCATATTGCTTTGAGACACACCCAATTTGATAAAAGAATTAATAAAATGATGCAAGTTGTGACATCAATGACCTTTCCCATCAAACAGCTCCATAGGGATATTTTGCATGTGGTAGGTGAAAACCTACGGAAGCAAGAGAGTGGGCACTAGCATTGTTGTAGTAGCTAATGGAAAATATTATGATGGGGACATGAAGGTGGAAGAGAGTGGAGAACTAGTGGAAAATGAAGAATCTATGACCATAACTTGCATAGTAGGCGAGGTGGAAGCGAGGTGGAATGAGATATCCAACATAGGTAGAGAAGTGGTGATCATTGCCTAAGAATTAGGTGGAAGAGTAATCATGGTGGCAATGGTGGAAGTAGTGACTGTAAGAGTGGCAGAAGCAAGTGGAGACTTTGGCTACTCAGCCTCTTGCTCTTCTCCTTCATGGAGCGGGTCCTCTTGAATGATAGGAATTTCTATAAAACTACCCAATGTTTTTGGTTTCTTAGAGGGTTAACCCTCCAAGGCTTTTCTTGAGTACACTCTAGGTTTATTTTTTCATTTAGCTATCTCTTTTCTTTTCCTTAACCATGTAGCTTGAGGAGATTTTGAAATTTCTCATGTCGGGGTAGTAGTAGCAACAAAGGCACTATCAATCTCACTCCCAAGTGTTTCCTAAAGTTCACCATATGTTAGGGTGACTCCCTGTAGCTTCAGTTGGGAAATCTACCCATCAATCTATTCCTTAGTCCCTGACTCAATAGGATTCATTAGAATGTTGAGTTCATTAACCTCTTCCTCATTCCATTTTATCAATGGTAGCGGTAGATTGGATACTACATTATACTGAGGATCGACCACCATGTTTTCATCTTCAACAACCTGATCTATCATTGGGAACAGATTCACTGTCCTAAAAAAATAGGTCATCATACACATGTAGTACCTCATGCATACTTCTTTGTCACATCTACAATTGGCCGAAAATTCCTCCACATTATTTAGATGGGCATACTCAATCCAAGCCGCCTTCATCAATTTTCCATAGGGGTCCATTTGTGGCTGGGAAGTATGGAATTCCAAGTGATACTTAACTAGCTCCTTATTGAAGTGCTCCACACACTGCTTTGTAGGAAGCGCATACATCCCTTGACCAAATGTGAGGGGATATGGGATCCCATGTCTCTGCTTGTTACTTAGGAGGGTGTGTGCACGCTACAATTGTTAGGAGAGCTCAAGCAATATTATCCATTCATTTGGGTACCAGGGAAACTTATATGGTTTCTCTGAGAAATCCTCAGCTCGGATGTATGTGAATTCAGGGAATTGAATGAACCAGAAGTCAAACTAGCGAATGTAGGAATTTTCACTATTGGTGACTCTTCTTTCAAAATCACCTACAAGCATTCTGATAATATAGCCTATGAAGGTGTCATTGACTCTAGAGTAGTCCTTAAAATTTTTGTACTCGAGCTAGGGATACTTATCATATACCTTGAGCTCCCTCCCTGGAGTCTCCCTTGGAGCCATAAAGAAGCCTCTATATCGCATATGATCAGCCAATAAATAGACCAAGTAGGGTGTCATGTAAAATTGTTGAGTCCTTTTCACTACCACAAATTTCTTGTGCAAGCAATTAGTAATCATTCCTGCCCAATAGAGTTTGGAATTGCCCCAGAGGATTTCTTCTATGAAGTATAGTATCTACTCATGAAAGTAGGCTATAGTTGGAAGGTCCATAACTCTACTCAATAAAGTTACCAAGTCATGGTATTCCTCATAGAAGTAACTTTAGAAGATCTATTGTGGAACTTTATTTACACTACCCCTCTTTTCTTTTAACCAATACTAAGTTATGAGCTTCTTTTATGTGAGGGGGTCTTCATCCAATGTCTCCTTGTCATATCCTTTGGATTTTTCCTCCATTTCACCAAAGGTAGGGATATGGAAATTCTTCCATATTGATTTGGCATACAAATCAGCTAATACATTTCCATCCCTATCTACAATTCTTCTAGAATCTTCTTGATACACCTCCTTACAAGCCATGATGAGCTCAGGAGCAATGAGAGTAGGTGGAAAACTAGCAGCCTTGGCTATCCCACTACTTCTAATCTTTCTAGCATTTTCTATTGTAGGGTTGATCTGGACCCTTTGATTAAATTCATCAATATCTATATGTCCAAGATTGGTATTTGCGATCTCCCTTCAATCTATGGTGACCTTAGAGTTGAGGGGTTCCCCTTGGAACTTATACTTTATCTGGTATTTACCTTATTTACCTTGGGGTGCTTTAGTTGGATTCTTTCCCTTTTCTTTATCCATAACCGCCTTCAAAGGTCCTACACCTGGTTCCATATATCCTATGGGAAAGAGAGAAACAAACACATTTGAGCATGAAACATAAAGAAAGTTACCCAAAATCCAACAAAATGATGTTAAATCAAATAATTCATCACTTAGAGATTCTAACATCTCTTTCAAATCAACATTATCCCTTTTTTGGAGGGATTTATAACAATTCAGGCCTAGGGGCACAAACTTCCTTAGGCTAGTGGATGTTTTGAAGGTGGTTACAAAAGGGACAACAATTAGGGCACGACGGCTCACATGTCCCAAGTTGCATTAAGATTTGGTCATGGAATGGGATCCACTGAGGAGGTCAATCCATTTTGGCATGTTGGTCAAATTCACTTTGATGTTTTGGAGGTGCTAAGTGCATCAATTTAAGCATGTGGGTTCAATGTGTGTGGAGGAAAGAGGTGGCTCAGCCATTTGGAGCTCCATCATTAAAAAAATGTTGGCAAGGTGGCAGTCTGTAAGCGGTGTGCCACCATGCAAGACCCATGGGTTTAGAGGATGACAACACTTTATCATTAAATTTCAAATTGTACAAAAGGATGTGGGTCAAAAGGTGTGGGTAGATGGTAGGTGATGGCCATTTGAAATGGGAAAAGTCAAATGAAAGTTTGATCAGGGAAACTTGCACGATCGGGTCCGCATGGGGCTTGAGTTTCAGAGTTTCTTTGTTTGACATCAATTAGGAGGAAACAGAGGGGTTGGACTCTACATAGAAATTGATAGAGGTCAGCAAATGTTTGAATAGTGGGAGTGAGATAGAAGTTTGCAAACGACCACCTACATGAGGTGGTCTTCCTAGAGTTTAACACTTGTTTATTTTTCATTTTGAATTCGGATAGATGCAACGGATTTGAGACCTGTAGTGTGGAAGGTTGGCATGTAAAGGCTATTTGGAATGGCGGTCAAGTCACAGTGATCCGACGCTAGAGGTCCATGGGGTGAGGCCTGTAAAAGAATCATTACTTAGTTATTTTCAATATAGCAGCATTGGACGACATTGGTAAGATCGAGACTTTCCTGCCGAAATGATGTTAGGACTTTGTCATTTTTAAGAAGCCATTTATGTGGTGATGAAATGCAAGCATAGGTCTACATTGAATGATCTTCATCACATAGATTGCTACTTTTTATTTGGATGGTGGGCTGAAGTGAAAAGTCCAATAAGTAGAAGGAGGGGCCACAAAATTCATTTGAAAATGGCGAAGTTAGGATGGAAACCTGCAAGAATTTGTCCACAGGGAGAATCCCACAATGGACTGAGACTTGGACATTTTGGCAAGGTTGATTTTGATCAATAGTCACTAGGGTGGGGTCCCCATGTCGAAAAGGTAGGGTCAAAAGGTCGTTCAGATCACTAAAGCCCCAAAGGGAATTCTGTAGGAAAAAGCTTGTGCTTGCAGACCCGATAGGGTCAAAGGTTCTCATTAGGGTTCATGACTTTCAACTAAGTTTGGGGTGGCCAATTAGGGGTGCCCTCCCACAAGGGTAGACCTAGTTGGTGCATTCACCATTTTAAATTTTAAACATGTTTTCAAAGTATGGTGATGGTGACAACATGGGTGTAATTCCACAAGGAATGGATGCCCTAGTTGAAGAACAGTTGCAGGGAGCTCCAGCTCCACATGTAGCCTATGGGGCAATTTTTTAAGTTTATTAAGATTTCAACTCATGGGATTTGTTCACCTCGGTTTGCTCTAGTTAGATTCCAAATTTTCTCCCTTCAGGTTTAACAAACTTGAATATAAATTGAATAAAATTTAAAACATGGTTTGCGGTGAAAAACCTATTATGAGACTTGATGAAGGTGAATGATCAAACAGCTAGAAAATGTTCCAAATTTGTGAATGAACTTGGTGGGCATGATGGAAGCATTGGCGGGGGCTCTCTGACTAGTTTCTGAACTCTTGACAAGTGAAAATGATAGCCCAAAATGAGCTATTTATAGAAAATGGTGCATTCAATTCCCCTCATTAATGTTTGTATGGTAGTTCTCACGATTGGTGAATAGGCATTTTGAAAATGGCCGCACGAATGGTGGAGTCTGCTAGGCGAACGACAGTTAGAAGTTAGTTGTTTGGGCATTTGACAATGGAAACAGCTACTGGGGTTGTGGGTCTTGCAGCACAAAAGGACACTAGGTGATGATCGTTCAGGGCAACTGAGGAGCCATGTAATTCCTCATGGAGTGGCCCACAGGGGTAGACCCACCAGCTCGAAGGACATCAACCTTAAAGAATGAAGGAAAACAACTAAGGAATTCCCACAAAGGCATAAAGCCTTGGAAATTTGAGGGTGGCAAAACATGGCCAATTCAAGATGATTCCTCTAAGACTCATTGACCATTTAGGACACAAAAATAGGGGCACACAAAATGAGGCAATGGAAAAAGCAACCCAATGAAGTGAAAAGAGAGGGTGCCCATTCTGAACAGGGCATGTGTGCTATAGGCAAAACAAATGGTGACTCTACTGGAGAATGCTCCTAAGTGTTCTGAGTATAAGTGTTCATTAAGAACCCAAAATCTCTAGTTTCATAGACCAATAACCGGTTTCTCGAAGTGAACTAAGGGGCTTGAGGGAGAACCAAATCCTTAGTTGAATCAGATTACAAAGTGTCTCAGAAGTGTGTGTAAATAGTGAATTCATTTCCTTTCCTTAGAGACTATGACCAATGGTAGTTAATCAAGACAGGAAAGCTACATCAATTATCTAACTCCAAAATTAACTTGGACATTGCCCCACTGCCAATCAAGCATCCATAGCCCCGACGGAGTTGTCATTGTGATCCCACAAACATTGCTCTACTGCCAAGCAGGTTTCCATAGCCCTGATAGAGTTGTATGCACACCCACACGGTTGCTTTATTTTAATATTTCTTTCTTTCTTTCTTTTGATATTCTTTTAATACTACTCATTTTTCTCAACTGTGTAAGCATTGAAGCTTACAATGGGCTTAGAACCGCAATGGTCACTGAAGAAAATTTGAGATTTTTCACTTGTCTCAACTACATAACAACCATTGTATAGTTCCTTGGAAAAAATTAGTGTATTTCATGTAGGATCTAAGATGACTATGAAAGAATTCAATAAAGGGTTGAGTTCTAGGTCAAGCGTAAGTTCAAACAAGGAAACTACCTCGTGGAAGCAATCAAAGACCAATTGTTAAGAGTGAATAATTATCCAAAGAACACTAAGAGTAGGCAACAAAGTGAACTGTTCATTGAACAAACATGGCCACCGCATCAAGAACAAAGAGACACTCTCAATAAAGAAAAAGTAGCTAGGAATGAGAAAAAAAAGTAGTGCCAAGTGGAGAAATAGCAAAGCAACCCAAACTAACCTATATACATATATTTACAAGAGTAGCTTAGGAGAGCTCAAGCTTGGAAATAATGCTTCAAGTGTTTCCCATTAACTAGCAATAGGACATCCTCACCAGTTAAGGTCTTGAGGAAAAAAGCATTATCACCAAATATTTCAGCAATTTGAAAGGGCCCAAGCCAGAGCTTGTCAAATTTTCCATGTCCCGCTTTCTTCTCATGGGGGGCCTTGTCCCAACATAGGACCAAATTAGTAATTCTGAAGGCCTTAACTTTGGTTCATCAATCAAACCATCTTTTAACCATGTCTTAATGTTTGGAAAAAATTTCAATAGCATAGTCACACACTTCTTCTAAATGTAGTAGCGTAGCCAAGCGAGCCTCTCTTCGATCCCCCTCTTCAAAAAATATATTGATGAATTGGAGGGTGAATATTTTCAAGTGAATCGGAAACATAGGCTCTAAGCCATAAATAAGGTGAAACAGGGGATTTCCCAATGAGGCCTTATGGCATGTGCGATCTACCCAAATGGAAAAACAAAGTTGGGTGTGCCAATCCTTGGGGTTTCTATTGAGTAGCTTTTTTATTATGGTGTTGAGGTTCTTATTTGTATATTCTACCAAGCCATTGCACCGAGGATATTAGTTGGATAAAAACTTAAGGGTAATCCCATAGTCGAAGGCCTAACTAGAAAATTTAATTGAGGCAAAGTTTAGTCCATTATTGCAAACTAAAGCATATGGGCAACTGAAGCAATTTAAAATAAAAATTTCAAGAAAATCAACAACTACATCTATTGTACATTTCCTACATGCAATAGCTTCTATCCATCTAGTATAGTAATTAGAGGTGGTTAAAATGTACCTATTTCCTACAAACAATGGTGGCCTTACCAGACCAATGAAGTCAAGACCCCATTGCACGAATGACCTTACCTCCAAAACTAGTTGTAGCGGGACAACAACATTCCTTTCCCTAGTTGTGGTGGTCTAGAAAACGTAGCATGTGTGAATATGACTATGAGGATCCTTTCAAATAGTTGGCCAGTAGCATCTCGCACGTAGAATGTGATGAGCAGTGGAAGGATCGGATCCATGATTAGTACCAAATTTTTCATGAAATTCCTTCAGCACATGCATTGCTTCTTCTTTTCCAAGGCATCAAAGGTACACTCCTTCATGATTCCTTTCATAAAGGAATAATCCCTACATCATATAACTACTACTCTTTAGTCTAAGGGCAAGCTTTTTAACTTCTTGTAGGTGAGGTAGGAACTTGTTTAGCAATTAATAGACAATATCATTGTACCACTCCCTTGAGGAAACATCTTCGAGTTGATACTAATGAACTGTAAGCTCGGGTCATGCTTCAACTATTGTCTCAGCTATCATGCTGATGAGTGCCTATCCTCTTACCAATATCATTGGTTTAATTTCCATGTCATACTCTTGTAGCAAGGTGACCCATCTTGCTCTTCTTTCTCCTTGCTCATTCTACATTAGCAATGTCTTCACTGTTGGATCAGGGACAATGATGAATACCTTATTCAACAAGATATAATGTGTAAACTTATTGATTCCTTGAATGAGAGCATATGCTTGTTTCTCCACATTGTGATATCTTAATTCAGCATCCTTTAAGGGAGCACTCATGAAAGAAATTAGGTGCTCATTTCTTTCATCATCATTCTAAGTCAAAATGCTGGCACATGAATGATTTGAAGCAAATGAATAAATGTAAAAGGGCTTTAGATAATCAGGGCTGACTAGTAGAGGTGCTTTAGCAATGGATTTCTTAATTTCTTCAAAGGCCTACTTTTCCTCTAGAATGCACTCAATCTTGGCATCTTGCTTCAAGATGGCATTGAGCGGCTTGACAATCTTAGCAAAGCCAGTAATGAATTTCCTGATGAAATTTATCTTTCCAAAGAAATACTTCAGGTCTTTTTGTTGACTAGCAATTTAATCTTCAACAAGGACTAAATGTTCTTGGAATCTATGGAAATTTATCATTTTGAAACAATGTGATTGAGTAGCTTACATTCAGTGACTGTGAAGATGCATTTCTTTAGATTAAGAGATACCCCAAATTCTCTACACCTCTGAAAAACTTTGCATACATCAAAAACATGATTGTCTCACCTTTTTGAAAACACTGTAAGATCATCCATATAAATGATGATACATTTTCTGATCAAATCCTTAAAGGAAATATCCATTGAACACTGGAAAGTGGCGCCTATGTTGATGATTCCATATGGCATTCTCCTATACACAAAATTCCCCCACTTGGTGGTGAGCGTAGTCTTGTGTAGATCCTCATATTGTACCTTGACCTAATTATACTCAGAATACCTGTCAAGGAAGGACATCATCTGTTATCCATTAAAAATTTGCAACACCTCATTGAGTGAGGGTATGAGATAGTTGTCCTTCTCCAAAGCTTTGTTCAAATTGTGAAAGTCTACACACAATATGATTTCACCACTCTTCTTTCTAACTAGGACCGAATTAGCCACCCATGTAGAGTGCCTAACTGAAAAGATGATTCTAATTGATTGCAGCTTCTGCACTTCTTTATAAATAATGGGCTCCATAATACATTGATGGGATGTTGTTGTTGTCAAAATGGCCACATGTCCAGCTTAAGGGGTATAGTGTGTGTATTGATGGAGGTGTCATAAGTCTTTAAATCTTCATAACTCCATGCTACCACATCATGATACTTTTGCAAAGTACTAGGGATTCCTTTCTTCTCTTCTGGCATGCATACCTTTCCAATGAATACATTTTTAACTTCTTTAGTTGTTTTGAGGTTATGAGTGTCACACTAGTTATTTATGGAATCCTTCTTTCCTATTGATCTTGGTCTCAGATTTGATCTAGGTCAAATATGCACTCAAGCTAAACCATGCCTCTAGGTATTGTATTAGTTCTAAGGTTAATGATCCCCTCTATATCCAATTCAACTTCCTTTGGGTTAGCTTCATCAATTATTTGAGTTGCAAATACAACAGAACTAGTGATAAACTCAAGGATATGCTTATCATCATTGAATACCTTAAAATGGGTAACATTGTCTAGCAAGATGGGGTGGAGGTAAACTCTATGGTGAACCATTTGAGACTAGATAAGGAGAGTAGTTGTAATGTGTTGGCTACTTGAACAAAGGCACTGATAGTGTGGTTATAAGAAGGAGGGATCAACTATATGTTGAATGCATCTTCTAAAAGATCCAAAACTCTATGCCTATAGTTTGCTAGCCTTCTATCATGGCATGAGTATAATTTTCTAACTTGTTTCACTACTAGTTTGAAATCACCAAATACTTGCATCATTTTCAATTTCTTCCTTCATGCACCAATGCTTCATATTCTGCTACATTATTGGTACAATTGAACTAAAGCCTATGAGCAGCAAAGTAGGTCTTACCCGTGGGGCTGATTAGTTTGAATCCAGCTTTGACTCCTTGCTTGGACTTAGATCCATAGAATCATAGCATCCAAAACTTAGAAGGTTCTTCGACTTCAAGTCCAATCATGCATGCATCCTTGTTTTCTCATCTATTTCCATCATTCCTAGAATGGGAACAGGCTCATCATGGCTGGTGGTAGGCTATCCGGTTGGTGGCTCCTTTGGAGATGTGGTTTGTGCTCTAATGCACTCCATTGTCGTCTGACACAAATAACACTCAAATTCAGTGTGGGAAGCATTATAAACCCTACACCAATTAGGCAGTAAAAGCTCTTGAATTTCCATCCTCGCTCCCAGAATGAGTTGATCTTGTATACATTTTTCCATGAAGTCTTGGAATCCATCTAGCAATCCTAAATCACCATCTTGTAGACTCATCATCTTTTGATTCTATCACCATTTATGTGCTCTGGGGTGCATAGACTAAGTTGGTTAGAGGACTACATTACACCAAGAAGAGCTTTACAATTACCTCTTCTTCTTAAGGCTTTGATTCTTCCTGATAAGTCATGGGGAAATAATTTCCCAATTTTGTCTCAACAAACAACACCTCATTAGATTTGTTATATTATGTGATCATGAATTTCATGCATGGCTCCCTATCCACATGAATCTAATTTGGAATCCCTTTCCATGGTAGCCACATGTGAGAGAAATCAATTGTAGCATACCCATTCAATGTTCGGATAAAGTCTCGACCCAATATTATTTCATATGTGTCAAGAATATTTTTTACTTGTATGTCAATAACTTGTTGCACCCTAGGGTCTGCAACAATCTATATCAGGATATAGTTGATTTCCCCAACAATTTTCATCTTGGTTTTGTCCAACTAAGTTACTTTTCTTCTTGAAGGTGTTGGTACAATCCTAAGGGCCTTGCATACTGCCAACGGCATGACATTGGTTGACACTCTAGAGTCAATCAGACAATTATGAAAATTCTTCTCAAATATTCTAATTGTTGTGAGAAAGGGTGGTGTTTCTAGCTTTCCTTGGAATAGCCCTAAAAGCATGTCGGCCTAGATAACTTGGTTCTTATCCTTCTCATTAGTCTTTTCTTTGGTTTGCATTGAACTTTTCTCTTTAGCAGGCTTCTTCCCAACTTGTTGATTGGAAGGGACATCTTTCTTTTTGCTTATGATTTCCTAAATTATGGGCTCATGTGTAGGTTCTTCAAAAGAAACCCTCTTGGTTGCTGTTTCTTATGTTTCCTTGAGGAGGGGATTCTATTAATTACCTTAAAGAAGGTGTGTCTAACTACAAGAAACTTAAACAACTCAAAAGCGGATAGGCTGATTTTGAGTTTCTTGAATTCTTCAGCAACATACTCCCCCATTTGCTCAATTTTAGCCTTAAAGGATCTACCTATGGAAGAGCTAGCTAGTTGGATTTTCGTTTGGTTCAGATTTTTATTCTTGTTCAAATATTGTGTAGGCACATATGGATATTCAGGGTTGTTTCTAGCATTGGGGTTAGGCGGGGTGCTAAATTTCTTGGGCGCAATAGAGGTAGTGGAGGTAGTGAATGGCCCTCCTATTTTTCTATTCCTCAAATTATAGGAAGAGGTCCTCTAATGGAACATTTGAACTTCATCTTCATGAGGCTCTTCTTCATCTACTGGACCATTATCTATGAAAGTAAAGCTTGGGATAAAGCTTCTTCATTAATTACCCTTTTACTTCTTCATTCTTTTGGGAGGCAGCCTCAATTTCTAGTGCATTGCTCACTTCATGGAAATGGAGCTTGATTGACCATGAGAATAGAAGAATAGTATGGCTTAGATCAAACTATGTCTCTGCAACTGACACTATCCATAGCATTTTGAAGTTCTACTTGAAAAATCATTGTGGCCATAAGGAACTCGGGTAGTCTAGCTCAGAGTGTTTGTTCGTCTTATGGATCTAGCACCATCCGAACAAGGCAACCTCTATGAGATACACTCCACTAGTCATCTTCTCATTACTAGCAGGATGATAAAGAGGAGCGAGAACACCTCCATTGTTTTGTCTCGTATTCCACATCATATTCTATTTTTGTGAGGGTCTCCTCTCAAAATTATGGGTAGAGTTTTGTCCTCGCTCATAATTTTGTTTGGATGAAGTAGCTACTTCATAGTGAAGTACCCTAAATTTGCAATGTAAGACCAACCTCAAAAACTCATTAGAAGGGTTAGTCTAAACACACAAATCTGCAAATACCTCCATGAAATAAAATACCTATGCTAAAGAAATGCCACAAGTAACAAAAACAACATCAAAAAGACATTTCAAAAGCATGATAATCACCTATTCCATGTTGGATTGGTGTCACATGTGCTAGTGACCCTTTCCCAACCCTTGATCAAAGCTCAAGATGATAAAATGCAAATGGAGATGGATGGAGTGAAATGGACAAGATCAAATCTCAAATGAAGAGAGTAACCTTGCATAAAATTGTGGATGG
>VDFB02124996.1:0-18107 GCA_007258455.2 Sequoia sempervirens | reverse complement strand
GTTTGTTCATCTTATGGATCTAGCACCATCCGAACAAGGCAACCTCTATGAGATACACTCCACTAGTCATCTTCTCATTACTAGCAGGATGATCAAGAGGAGTGAGAACACATCCATTGTTTTGTCTCGTATTCCACATCATATTCTATTTTTGTGAGGGTCTCCTCTCAAAATTATGTCTGGAGTTTTGTCCTCGCTCATAAATTTGTCTGGATGAAGTAGCTGCTTCATAGTTATTCCTATTGTCTCAATTTAAGTTGGCCTGGATGCTGCGTTAGGAGGCTTGTAAATAGTTATTCTAGTTCCTAAGATGAGTCATCTATATGGACATCTTTCTAATCACCTCACTTAATTCATCCAGCCAATCATTCTCTACATTACTTGATTGTGGTGTTTGATTTTGGAGAAAGATGGGTTGCGTCACTAGCTAATTTTGTTGACCGGGTGGGAATTCAGGTCATTGTAGATATAGAGGCACTTGTCTTGGCTGAGTATAGGTGTGTTGAAATTGGGTTTGAAGATAATGAGGCACAAGAGGTTCTTGGTTCATCACTTGTCCTGGATGAGGAACTATAGGTAGTTGTGGGACTTTGTTCATAAGGGGCATCTAGTGTTGTAGTGCTTGGTTAAGCCCTTGAATCTACATGGGGTGGGTGACCTGCCCTAAGGTAGAGGACCAAAGATTTTTTGTCCCAAATCAGTGTTGGCTATGATTTCCTCAGCATAAGCATCCACAAACCTGGTTGGTGGTGGGTTCATTCTTTTCACCAACATTGTATCAAGGTTGTCTAATGCAACATAATAAACTGGCAAGGTAGCAACATCATTGAGTGCATATAGGGCTTGTAATATTGTGTATGCCCAGTTGAATTGATCATTGAAGGAGCTAATTGGCTCATTAATCTCCCTACAAATCACCATGAATGGATGATATAGCTTTGAGGATCTTATCAAAATCTTGTATTTCCTCAGGAATACATTCTTCAAAAGGTTCCAAGTGGTCATTGATCCCGTTGGAAATTTGATATACCAATAGAAGGCTTCCTCTCCTAAAGAATAAGGGAAAATCTTGCATACCACATCCTCATGATTGATCTACATATCCTTCAATGTTGTTTGGAATATACTGATATGTTCTTTAGATGTCCTTTGCAAATCCTTACAGTTGAACTTTGTGCAAAAGACCTTAAGGTTCTTAGGCATGTCATGGTAAGTGTTGAAGAACAATAGGGAAGGTTTGTTGCCTAGTCAATCCATGAGGGGAGGTGGAGGTGGTATTTTTTTTTGAATATTAACTTCGAGTTACACAGGGTCAGCGATAGTTGGGATTGTGCCTTGGACTCGGAAGGCAGGGACAGGGGCATCACCCCAACTATGGGAAGCAAGTGGTTAGAAAGTAGTTTGGGAAGGCCAAATGGAAGAGGTGGAGATGGAATTGTAAGTTTGAGCATGTGGCTAATGGAAGGAGGATGGAGGAAAAGATGAAGGTGAAGTGGATAGAATGGAGGAGGAAGAAGAGGTTGTGTCCCCTCCCTTAGTCTTTCTAGCCCTTGTAAGGGGATGCAGTTCCTAAAATTCCCATTTGTTTGGTGTTGATCTTAAAACTCTATGGAATCTCTTAGGGGAAAATGACCCAATTTAATCTAGCTTCACTTCAAAAGGGTCCCTCCTTCTAGTGTTTGTTCTATTGATGGGTGTTTTTGCACCTGCTCAACACAGGCAACGCATAAGTGCATTACCTCTCTTGAAAGGAAATCACCAAAAACAAATTGTTGAAAATCACCCCAAGGTCTCTCAGGTGTTAGGTCATGACTTTCATGAAATTTATCAATTAGTTCAATTTAATTTTTTTGGTAATCATAGGGAAGACTTACAAAAGTTAATTTGGAGGGGAATCAGATCTTAGAGTGGAGTTCTCAAGATGGGAAATTTTGTTGCACAGTTGTTGTAGGTTCAAACAACAGTCTAGAACTCCTATTTCAACTTTAAATTTGGCTTTACAATGTGCAATGAACCTTGTTCAAATTCACTATTAAAGAAAGGAAAAAGGGAAAGGAAGAGAGGAAGTTCCTATGCCTGAAACTAGCAATGAACAATGATAATGGAGGACCCTGTTGTGGACAACCTTCCTAAAACAAAGTTCTACTTAACCAAAATAGCTTATAGTCTCATGAAACCTATGCAATCTTCTAAGGTCGACATATTTTAAAAATTTCATTCACCATAAGCATGGATATAAGATAGAAATTTAGTGTGCCTTTCAACTTATGCCCAAACTAACTTTACATAGCTATCTATCATCAGTAAACAACAAAAATTATGGGAAAGGAAGGTTACCAACACACAACAAAATTCTTCAATATCAATGCACAAAATTAACTAATCTCCTAAAGAAAGCTAAAACACATAGAACAACAAAGTTAATCTACTCAAATTCACTAACTATGAGAGGAAGAATCATGAAACATGAAGTTGGAACTCAAGAATCCACCAAGTCAATGAATTTCTATTAATATTCTAGTAGTATGTCTTTACAATAGCTCAACTCTTTCTTGAAAATGAGAGGAGACCCCCTATTTATAGAGTTCAATAAGAAAAATGAATGGGCATGATTTAATCTCATTGTGTGGCCAAGATTCACTACAAACTAGGGTTTCACCTACCCCCAAATATTTTACAATATAAAATTACATTTTTTCATTTAGCCTATTGTGTCCTTATGTGGCAACACTATAGTTCTTTTCTCGTCTAGCTTATTCCCTCTTACTATAGCTACATAGAGAGGAAATCATTATCTATGATAGGATTTCCTTCATCTCTCTTCATAGTGGCATATTCCACAAACTTGCCATTAAAATATTAAGCTTATCCTTTTGAATGATCTCATATTAGAGGATCTAAAAATGAAGATTCTTCGACTAACTAGCCACCTCTTCTTCATGCTTGGTACATTACGGAGTGGCCTTCATTGTTTGTTTCAATTGAGAAAATACTCGGGAAATGAATTCCATCAACAGAAGAGACATGTCATCTATTACACCTGCTTCCATCTTTTTGTGGAAATATTATTTAATCTTATTTGCATCCAGCTCTTCGACAAACATATCTTTGTCAGTCATCTATTTGATATAGCCCTCGCTATCCACCTGATGCTCCTTTTCCCATTTGAGGTCAAACTTGACCTCATGCAACACCATTTCTAGCACCTCATTATGATGATCCAGCTTCATTTTCCATGTTTCAACCAACCATTGATCGTCCTTGATGATGCCAACTTCTTTTCCCAAGCCCTTTGTGGTATCTTGAGGATGGCCTCAACATTCATGTTGGTGAGCCTATTAAATTCCACATAGCGAAAGCATACCTTTTCCATATCTTCCAAATGATTTTGTATGAGCCTGAATTTATTGGCCACCCTAATGGCATGCCCTATGCCCATATCACCATTGTAGATCACCTGCTTGAGCCATTCTTCAGTAGCTTTTTTCCAATTCTTTCTCTTCTCTAGCTTGTTGATGTGATCTTAAGATAGTAGTTGAGGCAGTGCAAATGATGTGGTGGGAAACTCCTCAACCGATGACCATTGTTGAATGTAAAATGTTAAGTCATCCACCTATGCTTTTAACTCCTCCTTGGAGGTATTATCTTTGTTCATTTGGTGGAAAATGGTGGTGATGAACCCTTGGAGATGGTCGATCTTTTGTTCCCTTGCTGTTCTCCCTAGGTCAATGATGGAGATATTGTAGCTTACCCCCTCTTCTCCCATAATTGGAGTGGTTATCTGCACTGTTTTGGATCCTGACACATCCATTGTTAGATGATACCTAACCTTTGGCTTCTTCTCCTTCTTTGTGCTTATTTGGGCTCAAGCCAAGATGGCCTCTAGCCTTGCCTTAGGATCCATCGAGGTCGGGGTCTTCTTTTCTAATTGTTTCTTGAGCCACTCAAGCATCCAAGATTCACCTTTCGCTGATCTGACGCCATCGATCCTTCCATCAATCTTTGGTTGACCTGGTGGTTTTATGTCGACAGCTGGCGATACTTTATTTTTATTTTGAAAGCCTTTCCTGACCGAAGAGATCTTCACTGTTTGAAAGATTTGATCTTGATCCTGCGAGGTCGACCTTTATCCATTCTCCAATGCCTGACTGTTGTTCTTCTATTTCTCCCGATGCTTTTGTTTAACTTCATAGCGTCAGCATTTATTACTATCGCGATCAGGATCCTCAATGTCTTCCTCGGATGATTGTATCTCTTCCTCTTCTCCCCCAGGAACTACTTTATTAATTACTATGTGTTGGTACTTGGGATGCTCATGCTAATCATCCACCTTTTCTTCCATCTCCTGAACAACTTCCTTTTCTTGCCTCTCCAACTCCTCTAATATTAGCATCATTGTCTCCATTATGGGTGGTTTAGTTGGACGAGAAGGAGTAGGGAGATTAGCAAAAATCTGTGCTAAGGAAGCTTGTATTTTCTAGCTCATTAATACCCCAAACAAATCTGTAGGGATATTTTGCATGTGGCAAGCAAAAGCCTCTTGGAGCGAGAGAGTGGGCATTGGAATTGTTGCAGTAGTTAATGGAAGAGATGATGATGAGGACTTGGAGGTGGACAAGAGTGGAGAAGTAGTGGTAGAGGAAGAATCTATGACCATAACTTGTGTAGTAGGTGGGGTTGAAGCAAGGTGGACTAAGATATCCACAATAGGTGGAGAAGTGGAAAACATTTCTTGAGAAGCAAGTAGAGGAGTAATTGTGGTGACAATGGTGGCAGCAGTGACCATGAGAGTGGTAGCAGTAGGTGGAGACTTTGGTTGCTTGACCTCTTGCTCTTCTCCTTCATGGAGTGGGTCCTCTTAAATGGTAGGCATTTCCATAAAACTTCTTGATGTTTTTGGTTTCTTAGAGGGTTCACCCTCTGAGGATTTTCTTGAGTACACTCTAGGCTTTGGCTATCATTTAGTTGTCTCTTTTCTTTTCCTTAACTATGTAGCTAGAGGATATTTTGAAGTTTCTCCTATCGGGGCAGCAATAGTAGTAGAGACACTGTCAATCTCACTCCCAAGTGGTTCCTCGAGTTAACCATATGTTTGGTGAATCCCTACAACTTCAGTTGGGCAATCTATCTGTCAATCCATTCCTTAATCCTTGCCTCGATGGGATTCATTAGAATGTCGAGGTCATTAACCTCTTCCTCATTCCAATCGATCGGTGGTAGTGGTAGATTGGCTATTGCATTATACTAAGGATCGACCACCATGTTTTCATCTTCAACAACCTAATCTAGCACCGGGAACAAGTTCACTGTCTTGACAAAATAGGCCTTCATACACATGTAGTGCCTCATAAGTACTTATTTGTCATCTCTGTAGTTGTCCCAAAAGTCCTCCACATTATGTAGATGGGCATACTCAATCCTGACCACCTTCTTCAATTTTCCATAAGGGTCTATTCATGGCCAAGTATGGAATTCTAAGTGATACTCAACTAACTCCTTATTAGAGTGCTCTACACACTATGATATGGGAAGCACATACATCCCTTGACCAAATGTGAGGGGGTATGGGATCCCCTATCTATGTTTGTCACTTAGGAGGGTGTGTACACACTCCAACTATTGGGAGATCTCAAGCAATATTATCTGGTCATTTGGGTACCGAGGCATCTTATATGGTTTCTCTTGGAATGATTTGACAACTTTTCCCCAATCTTGCTCTTTAGGAAATCTACAACCTAGACCTAGAAATCACACACAAAGAGAGGGAAAATTGTTGGTAGGTTAGTGAATAGGGTTTTTCCCTGGTCACCTTGCTAGTAATTAAACCTTGAAATAGAATGAAATATAAATGGAGAATGATGACTGAACAACATAAGATGTTGTAACTCACCAAAACCTAACAATGAGAGGATGCAAACATGTATGAGATGGCTCCAATGGATATAGATCTTGACTCTTTCTTGAAGATGATAGATCTTGAATGAAGCGCTTGCTTGAATCATAAATCCTATTTCACAATTGTTAGCTCAACCAAACATGATGAATAATGTCTTTGACATGATCATTAATGCTTGAATGTTGCTCTAGAATGCTTGATAATATACCCTTGAATGCTCTTGCAAACTCAAAATTTCTATATGCATGAATACTTGAATGCTTGGGATCACTTGATTGCTTCTTAGATTGCTATGTGAAAATATGAGTGAAAGAACCTTGTATTTATACTCAATTATGTAACAATTCCAAAATTACAACACTACAAGCCAACATTAGATCTAGGAGAATAAAATCCCACTAGAAATTTGAATTAATTTTGATTTTGGGCCACATGTGACTTATTATCCCAAGGTGGAAAATGAGTCCCACTAGGATTAATTTTTGGGGTCATTTTAAAAATTCTTAGAAATGTGTGAAACCAGGTTTGGGACAAAAAGATCTAGGTGGGACTCCACCCATGGTGGTGAATGAGTCCTATATTGCTAAATCTAGTCCATTCAAGCATGAAACAACTGAATTATGATTGGCTAATGATTGGTATTAGGATTATCCTCAAAAGGATATAGTAAATAAGGCTTGTGGATATAAAATAGGTTCAATTAAAGAATAAGAAATCCTAATTATTAATGACAAGCCTAGAAAAGTGTGAAAGTGTTTTGAAAAACTTTACAACACTTTAAATGAGACAAGATTAAGATTTATTTTGATTAAAGAGAGGTTTATTAGGTTTAGTTAATTGATAAAACCTTAGAAAAGTGTGAAAGTGAGTTACAACACTTCACAACACCTTAGCAAGGTACCATTTAAATTCATTAGTTCATAAGGGACCAAGACCTAATGTGAATGTTTCAACCGCATTACAACACTAAATCACGGAAACATTAAGCTCAATTTCACAAGTAGGACCCAAACAAGTGTGAAAATGTTCTCGATGATGTTTTTCAACACTACAATTATCCCCCACTATAGTGAGAGGATGAACTTTCTTCAAACTCACACTAAAGTAGACAAACATGCATCAAGAGGGGTTCGAGTGTACCAATGCTAGTAAGATGAAATGACAATGATCAAGAGGGGTAATCAAGAACCAAAGATCAAGATCCCATGGAAAACCAACATAGGCACAAAAGAACACACATGATAATGATATAAAGAGCAACAACAAAACATAAGCATACATTGTCAAAGACAAAAAAGAGAAAAAGGAAAAAGATAAAAGGGTCGGATCAAGCTTCAATCATTTGTCCATTATGATGTGGATTAGATCTAGGCTATTTTTTTGAAAAAATACATACACATTCTATGGCAATGAAACTCTAGGTTGTCCATTGGGTGAGAAGTCCAAGAAGATGAGAAACATACACTCATTGGTGGTATGCACTCATGCACAAGTGCGAGTGGATATTGGGAAATTCATGCCTCGGTCAGGCTTCTTGCTCAAACCATACCAAAGTTATACCTCCTAATAAATTTAATAAGGCACCACACAAAAATGGTTTTTGAGCTTCATGAGACAAGCAAAACTTTGTATGCTTGGAGCTCATGAACAAACAAAAGGGTTCTACAGGAATGCAAGTTGTGTTATGCAAGGTGGGCATATAAATTCCAATGAAAAATGAAAAATAAGGAACATTCAAAGGATTCTTTCTTAGTTCATGTGAGGTATTTAACTTAGGGAACTATTGGAAACAAGCAACACTAAGAGGGGGGGTGAATTAGTGTTGTGCAAAAAATAATTTTATTATCCTAATCTTTAACTCACTTAAGCATTCAACAAAATAAATATTCATGAATAGAAATAAAATAACCACAACACCATAACACCAAGATTTTTATGGGGAAACCCTATTAGTGGAATAACCATGGTGGATGGCCAATCCACAATATAATATGAGTATACCCAAAAGATTACAATATGGGAATGCACTTGCATTCAAACTCACTTCCTAGAGGTCACAGCTCAAAATGGATGGGATAACTACCCTAAAATGATTTGGATAAGATCTGAAAGAGTGAACTGATAGAATAGCATCTAAAATGCTTGATTATAATTATGGTTAAGCTCTGTAGAAAATCTTTTGACCTTTTGACTGATTCAACAATTCTCCTCTGCTCTGCACAACTTGCACTACAAAAATCTTAATGTGCAAATGAAACTATACATAATAGCCTAATCATCCTTCTAATGATCACAACACACCACTACATTTCTTGCACATGCAGAATGATATATCAGATCACTTATATATATCCGCATCTAGAAATTAAGTTGCTATAATTCGGCTTCAATAAGACTTGGAAATATTATTAAATGTCAACTCAAATCATGAACATTTTTTTATGCACACCCATACAAGTTAGTCATGACATAGCTTGGACCCAAAACTAAATGTTTGAACATAAAAAAAAACTAAATAATTACTCCTTACACATCCACAACACGCCACATTCATTGAGTCAGCCACAATGAGCAAATAAATAGAAAAACATCCTACCAAATATCCTAGCTTGTACAATAACTAATGCAACATCAAAAAACTCAATAGTAAGATATCAAACATGCATAAAAAGCTATCTCGGGGATCCACAACTCAAAAAGATGATCTGATGAAGTAAATAGATTGACTAACTGACCAGATACCCCATTCTTCAAGCATTCTATCAGTGATACATTGCACTGTACTTTATCTGCGGGTATAACCAAATTTTGTTTTGTGGACCATAGAAATGACTTTAGTTTCCATCAATGACAACACTAGAAGCCATATGCCAACAATCTCCCCCTTTGGAATTGATGGAAACACTTAGTGAAAAATGACTAAGTGTCGAAACTAGTAGGTACACTGCCAAAATTCAAAATTTCAAAACACTGCTCTCCTTTAGAATGTCAAGGAATTTTTCATTGCACTCACTCCCCCTTTGACATCAATGACAAAATTGGGAAGTCCAAAATTCCAAAATTGTACAAACATGACCTAAAACTTACAAAAATTTGAAGACATCGACAAAGACATTCTTCAACACACTTAATTTTGAGTTCCAAACACTTTTCAAACTTTCCAAAATGGTTATGTGACCACAAAGTAGATAAGATAGAGTTTCTACTACTTCAAGATTTACTGGGTCAGGGATTGTCATAGCATCTTTAGTATCTTTCAATGCATTTACCATTATCTCAATCTTTGGACTGATTTGTCCCCTAAGTTCACATACTCTCCCAACAATCCTCTCATTTATCAAGCTTCAAACTGTTTATTTTTTCAAGCAAGGACATTACTTGACCTTCTTATTTACCAATATTACCAGCTAATGGGTCAAAAGCATAAAAAAGAGTGACCAACTACTTTTCAATATCCTTCACCTACTTTTCATTTGCTTCAGTGAATTTTTACAAGACTAAAAATGACTTATACACTTTTCCTCCTTTAGACAAAGTATCTTGAACATTTTTCATGCAGGTAGCTAATAGAGTTTTGTCTTTTGCAATTAGTTCATTCAAACTACCTAATCTCTTTTCCTTCAACTCCTTCACCTTAATCATGGTTGATGCCTCAAGAGATTCATAGTGAGAACTTAAAAAATGTATCAACTTCTTTAGCTCACCTAAAGAGGAACCAGATGGATCCATAGCATGAGTAGGCACTAATTTCTGCATAACTCCAAATGCAAGGCTTAGCAATTCACTATCCTCTATGTGAGATTTCAAAATCTTCTCACTGGCTTTGGCTTGAGAAATTGATGCAACCTTCATTAGCTGAATTTGGGACAAAGTGGATAGATTGCTTGAGATTTCATCCAATTCAAGATCTAATTCATCCTTCTACTCCATTAGAGATCTTCGCACTGCCTCGACAGTGTCTCTTGCTTCTATTCTAATTTCTTGAACTTTTTCTTTTTCAACCTTGGGATCTTCAGAGACTGGTTTTGGATTTCCTTTAGGCACTTTAATCTTTTCAATATGCACTTCCTTCTCCTTAGCTAATACCACCTTAGGAACTTCAATTTCCATTGGTGTCTCTGTATTTTCCACTTCAGGAGGAATATAAGAATTCTTAGCATCAGCATTCACTTCCTCTTTTTCTAGAACATTTCCAGTATCTGCTTCTTCAGCATTTACCTTGTCCCTTGTCTAAATCTCTTCCAAAATATTCTTGCTTTCAAAAATAACAACATAAATGTTGCCAATCATGAGTTTATTCACTCTTGACTTGCACTTAAATTCCTTTTTGACCTTTTCAAGGAGTGAATTCATTTCCTCAATTGGAATCTCTAGACATAAATCAGCAAGAGTTCTTTACCTCATGTTCTCTTCTTCTGTTCAAGCACTTAAACTTCTAGACTCCAAAATATCATACAAACTTGTGGAAAAACCAAACATGATTTCAACAAGAACTTTATTGAAAATATTAATATTCTTTATTGTAGCTTCTTCAAGAATTCTCTGACTGGGTTCATCAAAAGTTTCATACCAATCATAGAGTGGCTTGAGATTACCATCTTTCACAACTACATTCTCAACTTCCTCAATAGTCATACTAGGCTTGTTAGCTTTTTCCCTTTTCTTTGTTTCTTCTTCTTCTTTGCTAGAATATTTTCTCTTATTCAGCTTGACGGCCTCAGTTCCAGTAGCCATTATCTCTTTTACAGCTCCTTTTGATTTAGTTTCTTCCTCTTCATCTGTAGAAACAACTTTATATGTTTTTGAGCTTTTATTCTTCCTTTTTTCGGAACCCTTGGCTTGAGTTGACTGGGCTGCAGGGGAACTCCTAGTAGATCTAGTTCAGGAAGATGTTCTTGGACTAGCAAATTCTATTTTTTCTTTTTCTTTTGCAGCTTTAGCCTCATCTCTCTTCCTTCTTACTTCTTTCATTTTTTCCACAGGTATGCCCATATTTTCTACAAAAATTTCTACCTCTTTTCTGACTCTCCTTACTTTCACCGACTTTTTCAAATCAATATGAACCTGCATACTTTTCTCTTCATAAGTTCCAAACCTCTCTTCTCCTAGATCCATGGGAGAACTCAGAAAGTGTTTGACATATATCTTCATAATCTTCTCCTCTACTTCATATCGCATAGGCATGATCCAAATTGTAATGGGATCAACAACTTCCATATGGCTCTGATCAATTTCTACCATGAAGCAAATAATGTCTTTGTACTATTCCACTATTAAGGTAGGAATTCTCTCCCTGGCATGCATCATATTTAAGAAATTTTTAAAGTATCCACAGAGGATAGAATAGAAACTAAATCAAAAGAAGTATTCTCTGACCAGGTTCATCAAAGGTTTCATACCAATCACAGAGTGGCTTGAGATTACCATCTTTCACAATGACATTCTCAACTTCCTCAACAGTCATACTAGGCTTGTTAGCTTTTTCCCTTTTTTTTGTTTCTTCTTCTTCTTTGCTAGAATATTTTCTCTTATTTAGCTTGATGGCCTGAGTTCCAGTAGCCATTATCTCTTTTACAACTTCTTTTGATTTAGTGTCTTCCTCTTCATCTGCAGAAACAACTTTATATGTTTTTGAGCTTTTATTCTTCTTCCTTTTTTCGGAACCCTCGGCTTGAGTTGACTGGGCTGCAAGGGAACTCCTAGTAGATCTAGTGTAGGAAGAAGATAATCCTGGACTAGCAGATTCTATTTTTTCTTTTTCTTTTGCAGCTTTAGCCTCATCTCTCTTCCTTCTTCTTTCAGTTTTTCCATAGGTATGCCCATATTTTCTACAAAAATTTCTACCTCTTTTCTGACTCTCCTTACTTTCATCGACTTTTTCAAATCAATATGAACCTGCATACTTTTCTCTTCATAAGTTCCAAACCTCTCTTCTCCTGGATCCATGGGAGAACTCAGCAAGTGTTTGACATACATCTTCAGAATCTTCTCCTCTACTTCATATCACATAGGCATGATCCAAATTGTTATGGGATCAACAACTTCCATATGACTCTGATCAATTTCTACCACGAAGCAAATAATTTCTTTGTACTATTCCACTATTGAGGTAGGAATTCTCTCCCTAGCATGCATCATATTTAAGAAATTTTTAAAGTATCCACAGAGGATAGTATAGAAACTAAATCAAAAGAAGTATTCTCTGACCAGGTTCATCAAAGGTTTCATACCAATCACAGAGTGGCTTGAGATTACCATCTTTCACAATGACATTCTCAACTTCCTTGACAGTCATACTAGGCTTGTTAGCTTTTTCCCTTTTTTTTGTTTCTTCTTCTTTGCTAGAATATTTTCTCTTATTTAGCTTGATGGCCTGAGTTCCAATAGCCATTATCTCTTTTACAACTTCTTTTGATTTAGTTTCTTTCTCTTCATCTGCAGAAACAACTTTATATGTTTTTGAGCTTTTATTCTTCTTCCTTTTTTCAGAACCCTCGGCTTGTGTTGACTGGGCTGCAGGGGAACTCCTAGTAGATCTAGTGTAGGAAGAAGATGTTCCTAGACTAGCAGATTCTATTTTTTCTTTTTCTTTTGCAGCTTTAGCCTGATCTCTCTTCCTTCTTTCTTCTTTCAGTTTTTCCACAGGTATGGCCATATTTTCTACAAAAATTTCTACCTCTTTTCTAACTCTCCTTACTTTCACTGAATTTTTCAAATCAATATGAACCTGCATAATTTTCTCTTCATAAGTTCCAAACCTCTATTCTCTTGGATCCATGGGAGAACTCAACAAGTGTTTGACATACATCTTCAAAATCTTCTCCTCTACTTCATATCACATAGGCATGATCCAAATTGTTATGGGATCAATAACTTCCATATGGCTCTAATCAATTTCTACCATGAAGCAAATAATGTCTTTGTACTATTCCACTATTGAGGTAGGAATTCTCTCCCTGGCATGCATCATATTTAAGAAATTTTTAAAGTATCCACAGAGGATAGTATTCTAGGTCTAACGATCACCCATTCCAAACATGTTCCTTATCTAAATGTCCATCAACATATTAATCTACCAACAAACTTTCCCAACTCTCGAAACCTCATCTAAAAAGTAGAAAAACATAGCAGAAAATTTCCGTACTTGAATGTATTCTTCTTATCCTTCTTGATATTCCATAGATTCTCCAATAATTGACTTCTGAGAAATTCACACAAATCATAGTTTATATTTTGTTTTACCATCTCATATGCTACATAGATAGTCATATTGGATGCAAAATTCTCCTGACTAGAGTGATAGATCTTATAACTGATAACCATTGATGTGAATTTTACATCTACTTTGGCAATACCCTCTATTGTCATTGCCCTTCTATCCCATTGTGAACCTGTCCCCTCAGTGACCTTAGCATTCTTTATAGACTTCAAAACTAGAAGTCTACTAGTGGAATTCAAACCTGTAACTGCACATATAGCCTCTTTTGTGATTTTGAATGACATATCCAACCACATGAATTCATCATGAACATGACTCAACACATATCAAACCCATTCATCTTTTTCAAAAATGGGAAATTTTGCAAATTGCGCAAACTTTTTTTCCTATAGGTTTTAAATTCTAGCTTTACAGTAAAATCTTCTTGGATTACATGATGAGAGTACAAATTCATCAAATGAGAGCTTCCCAAATCTTCATTATTTGCATGCACATAAGCTCTAATATCCTCAATGTGCAATACTCGATACAAAACAGATCAAAATGAACCTAAGGGCTTTGTCTCTATGGACTTACAAGGATGTCATTTAAATTTTGGATGCAGCCTACCCTTTACTTCAACTACCAAAGGAGTGGACATGATTGCAATTTCAAAAATTCACAAGATTTTTGATAAATACCTTTCGGGGTTGAAATGAAGTTTGATTGTTGATCCTTCTTTATGCTTGAATCTCTTCACAATTCAACAATGTTTACTCTAGAGATCTCTAGACTACTTTTCTCCAAAATGCAATGTGAGAAATGAGGGTTGAAACTCTTCTTTTATTGTCCACATACCTAACTCATTTTTGTCACAATAAGTTCCTCTCCCTAATTTATCTGGTTTCTTGTTTCCTTGTACCGATATAGATGATTCTTCTACAAATCTCTGATATTCTTCAGTAATGCCTCCAACTAGTTGAACAACATCTGAAAAGCATCAACACACTTACTAGACTCATCTAAATTCTAATATCAATCACCTACAAGGGATTTAATATATTTTCTTGAAATCTCCCCCTAGGCCAGAGGCCTAAAATTAATTCCCAAAGGAATTACCAGAAGTTACTTCTAGTGTTGGGGTATTTCCTTCAATAGTGGAATTATTCTTTACCCATTTCTTCTACATTTTATTCCTGATCACGTCAGTAGTTCCTTTTCCTTTTCCGTTAACATCCTATTGCATTTTTTTTTTATGAAACCTCTTCTATTCCAACAAAATCTAGCAGTGTGGAAAAAATTGTTGTAGTTGTAGCACACAAGACTTCTTTGTCCAAGCCAACTGTTCCACTGATTTTTTCTTGATCTACATTAGTTAGCAATATTTCCAATTCAATTAAAGCACTAACCTGAGAATGATGGTCCTCTTATGTTCATCTTATTCCTACACTAAGAAGACATATGGCCAAATTTGTTGCAAGCATAATAGTAGCCATTAAATCTTTGAGCATTTGGTTGCCTTACCGGATTCCTTCTAGCTCCATTCATCTGATTTCCTTGCTTGAATCTCCCTTGTCCAATTTTCTTTTGTCCAAATCCATAACTTTCTGCTTCTTCAAATCCAAGACCTCACCTGTCACCATTAGTCCTCTATCCTTTGATCAGTTCATCAAGTTTGGTCGAGCTTGCTTTGAATTTCTTCTTATACTCATTTGTAGTAGTAAGTTCATCTTTGAGATCATCAAGTTTCTTTTCAAGCACTTCCTCATTGATCTTAGATTTCTCTAGTTCATTGTCCAATTCGCTACATTGCTAATATTTTCTTTCAAGGATTGTGCAAGCCTTTCTTCACTCTTCTTTATGTCCTCAATTTCCTTGGTCATTCTCATCATGATATATTCCATATCATGCTTCAAGGCAACATTCTCTCTAGAAAACTTTTCACATTCTTTTGTTTTCTCTTTCAGGGCATGACTGAGTTGTTCATCTTCCATGCTTTTGTTTTTTTTCTTAAGCTAATCACACAATTCCTTTATTTTCTCCCTTGAATCATTTATTTTGTCTATTAGTTACTGGATGAATTTTTTTGCATTCTCAAAATTTTCTTGCAACAACCAATTCTTAGATTTTAACTGGTCAAGACCATCCAGGGCCACCATAAGTTGTTCTTGAATACTACTTGTATCCATTGAGAAACACCTTCCAAGATCTCCCCAAGCTATAAAACTTCTTCTGAGGAAATAGCTTTGATACCAATTGTTGGAAACAAGCAAAACTAAGAGGGGGGGTGAATCAATGTTGTGCAAAAATTAATTTTATTATCCTGATTTTTAACTCACTTAAGCATTCAGAAAAAGAAATATGCATGAAAAGAAAGAAAATAACCACAACACCATAACACAAAAAAATTCATGTGGAAACCCTGTTAGCGTAAAAACCATGGTGGATGGCCAATCGACAATATAATATGAGTATACCCAAGATTACAATATGGGAATGCACTTGCATTCAAGCTCACTACCTAGAGCTCATTGCTCAAAATGGATGGTCTCACTACCCTACAATGATTTGGATAAGATACAAAAAAGTGACTGATAAAATAGCATCTACAATTCCTGATTATAGTTTTGGTTAAGCTTTGTAGACAATCTTCTGTCCTTCTGACTGATTCAACAATTTTGCTCTGCTTTGCACAACTTGCACTACAAAAATATTAATGTGCAATTGAAATTGTACATGTCACCTAATCATCCTTCTAATGATCACAACACACTACTACACTTCTCACACACACACAAAATGATATATCAAATCACTTATATATATCTCAGATCTAGAAATTATATATCAAATCACTTCTCACACACACACAAAATGATATATCAAATCACTTATATATATCAAATCACTTATATATATATCTGCATCTAGAAATATATATCAAAACAATGCATTGAATTCATTATGCACCTCTTCATCAATTTTAGCAACTTCCCATCATCATCTAAGTTAATCACAATAGGAGGTTGAATGAAAATTTCTAAGGGTTTGTCTATTGTTGTGGTGGCATTGTAGGATAATTTTGTTTTGGTGAAGGGAGAGGCTCATCAGGCATTGCTTTAGTCAATTTTGGATTATGATTTTCTTTATTTAATTCTTCATGTAACATATAAGTAAGGGCACAATGTCTATGCCTAGGCTCTCTAGCACCTCTATTTCTTTTAGTCATGTTTTCAAATTTCATTTGTGTAAGAGCAAGTTGATTAACCATAGGTTTTTTTTCTTCCCTTAGGGGAGGAATGGAAAGAACCAGGCAAGTTTCAACCACTTTCTCTTTAACTTTGTAAACTTTTTTATTTTAGGAGGATTGAAGGGGTTGTTTTCATTGTCTCTTGGTATTTTGTAGGAAGTAGGTGAATTTTTTGTCTTACATTTTTTTTGGTCATTTGGAATTTCTTTAGGTTCAATCAAGGTTTCGTCAAGGATGGTAGGTTTGGTGGTAGGTTGAGGCATGTTTCAAAGGGATACTTCTGCTATTTTCTTTTCCTTGAACTTTTGATAGGATAGAAAAACAAAGTCTTCTAATGGTTTTATAGGTTCTATAGGCTCAGGACAAAATAAATCTAAGGAAATTTTTTTGTGGGAGGACAAGGGGTTAAAGCCACTATGGTGTATGGTGAATATTTCATTGTCAAAGGGAAACTTTAAACATTTATGTATGACTAACGGGACTATGTTCATGGAGTGAAGCCATGGATATCCTAGCTTCACATGAAATTGGTCTAATTATGGGATGATGGAGAGTGAGATATCTAATTTTTCCGGTCCTATTTGCAATAGTAAGGTGATTGATCCCATTGTAGGGAAAGAAAAACCATTGTGCATCTCGATCCATGCTTTTGGTTATCATATATGTATTGATAAAGCTCATGTAGAAGTAAGAATTCCTCAGTGATCACATTCTCTCCACAGGCGGGATCTATAAATATCCTATTAGTGGGCTTATCATAGATATGATCAGCTATGTAAAGAGGACCATCGGGTGCATGTTTAAGTATGTCACTTTGTGAGAAAGAAATATAAAGAGGCTTTTTAGGTTGGCCCTTATGATGTTGAGTTTCAACCAATGCAACCAAACCATTGAAAGGATTCTATTCTTTTTTATCAGTATACATAGGACTTTGTTGAGTTATATTTGTGTTTTCATCATCCATGTCAACATTCATTACATCAGTCTTTGTAGTTTCACTATATTTGACAAATGAAATACTATGTTTTGGCATGGGGTTGCTAAATATTTGCAAGTTTTGGTTAGGAGGGGAAATAGACTAATTTCCTCAATCACTAACACCTGCAACAGAAAGACAACGGGATCAATGAGGTCTTGCACAAGATGTTTAAGATGCTTAAAATTTTTTGTATTATGTCCATTTTGTTGGTCATGTAATCAAGGGAAAATTAGAATTGTTAAAGGGTTAGCACAATAACATTAAAATTCCAATGAAATAACAAAGCACAAAGGAAATAATATGAAAACAAAAGGAACAATGTTACCCTAAGTCTTCATCTTCCATGGTTGACCTTTGTTACACCTCCTAGCTTGCAGTAAATAAAGATGCCCTCAGATTTCAAATGAGCAACTATGACAAATGACAAAGCCCTATGCAAGTGTTGAAGGATTTGTATAAAAGAAATGACCTCACAATGACCTCACAATAGACTAAAAATGACAATGACTGCAAATGATAAAATAACCTAAGTTAAAATGAGCCTGAGATCCCAAATAAGAACAAAATTGCCATTTTATAAAAACTGCAATTTTGAATGTGTGGCCAGGATGAGAAGATGACAAATACCCTAGAATCAATGATCAAGATTGAATGTTGTAGTAGAATTAGGGTTAGGTCAAAATTAGGGCAATGACAAGAAATGAATGGCCAAGATTGAATTATAAGATAATTCAATCAAGGGTCAAAATTAAATGAGATGTCAAAAGATAAGATTTGATTTGGA